>SKCR01041680.1:0-41664 GCA_019454045.1 Zanthoxylum bungeanum | reverse complement strand
GATTACATATTCCTTAAAAGAATATTTCTGGAGAATTGGGTAGGTACGGTACTTTGCTAGAAGCCAACCATGTCTTGTAAATCGATAAGAACATGGTACCGGGTACGCACGTATTCGGATAGTCTGATGACCGTATTTACTGCCAACATATCCAGGGATCTCATGGGTCGCTTCCTGAAGATTCACCGATGACATATGACTCGAACATAATTAATCTGGGATTAATTATGAGAGAGAGAAAATTAATCTAGGATTAATTACGGTGAGAGTTTATTTGGGATAAAATTCGATTAGAAGAGAGAGAACGATTAATTTGGAATTAATCGATTAAAATGATATATTCGATATATTAAATGAAATTAGATTTCAAAGCGGAATTAAAATTGGATTTTAATTCGGGCGAATGAATTAATTTAGAATTAATTCGCGAGCGTCTTTCGTAATAATTTTGCGAGGTATTATTATTTAATTAAATTTGATTTAATTAAGTCACAACGGAAAATTCGTTAATTCGGAATTAATGAACCCGAGCCCGGAATGTGTTTGCGGGCCCACTCGGATTTTGAATTAAAGTGGGGCCCACATCAAGTCACATCACAAGTCAATCTCATCACTTTATTTGATGGAAGTTGTTAGTTGGTGATGGCTTGATTTACACACTTTCTTATTTTAATTATTAAAAGGTGAGTGACATTTTACTAACTTGGATTTGGTATATGCCTTTGTTTTTTGGAAAATCAAAACACTTCACTCACTTTTTCTTCTCTTCACCGTGAAAGCCTCTCGCCCTCTCTCAATTCTCACTTTGCCGAGAACAACAGAGAATAAAGGGAAGATTTTTGTTGCAATTTTCTTCCTTAGCTAGCACTTAAAGAGTCAACAAAGGTGATAGGGAAACTATCCCCTTGAGTTTGGAATTCAAAAATCAAAGCTTGGAGTTCACCATACATACAAAGGAGAGCTTGGAGCACTTGACAAAGGTTGCAAATTTTTGTTATCTACACATCCACCCTTACCGATCAAAGTGAGTATCTTTTCCGCAATCTTACTTTGAGTATTCACACTTATTTATGCTTAATAGATCCTTGGCATGTTTTAGGAGAACCCCAACAGGACATGTGTAGGACACTTACACAAGATTGGAGTAAATTACAAAATTTGGAAATCTTTGGGGCTTCTTAGTAATTTTGTCTTTTAGTGGGGATTTTATTGCAATTTATATTTTGATGTGTTGGACATGTTGAAAATCATTTTAGAATTGGAATCATCCAAAATTATATTTGACAATTTGGGGACTAAAATGAACAAAATGTAAAGTTTAGAGGTCAAACAGTAATTTTCAAGAAATATGATTTCTTGGGTAAAATTTCAGTTTTCAAGTATTGAGTAATTAAAATAATTAAGTTTATTTTAATTGCCGAATAAAAATAATTACCAGAAATTATTTCGTAGTGAAATTACGTAAAAACGGTGAAAAATAGCGTTACTGGGTAACGGCTGCCCAAACAGTGAACTGATCACTGTTCAGGCAGTCCACGAACTGTCCACATATTTTTGGGGCTGACCTGGGCAGTCCTCATGTGTATTGGTCGGTTGGTTCGGTCGAAAATGCGTTTTATACTATTTTACGGAAAAATGTTTTCGTAAAAGTTTCACAGAGTTTCTATATTATTTATATCGTTATTTGATATCGAATAAATATGTTCATGTGAAATATGAATGAATTATTAATATTAGATATTGAATAATTTATTCGTAAGTTTAAAAATTTTAAACTACGATTTCGCCGGAACTGCGCTTCTTCCGCTGCGCCGCTCTAATAAAACCCCAACAAAATGGTATCAGAGCGAGTCTAATTCTGTACCTATGATATGATTAGCCCTTTAAATTTAATATTAATCTAATCTTTGATTTTTACATGTATGTATTTATTTAATTTGATTAAATAAAGTGAATTACATCTTTTAGGAAAATCCCCGTTAAATAAGGTTTTATAAAGTGACTAGTATTAGGAATACTTGTTTCTTCGTCCGCCTTGTCAATATGGATGTAAATGTTTTCATGATGCTATAGCTATAACGTGCCAAAACTGTGCAATTATGGTTGAAGGTAGTTCATTTGGGCCGGTAGAACTTATATGATAGGAGACAGATTCAAGTAAAAGTGGAAATCCTGAACGTGCCAAAGTTATCAGGACTACATCGGTAGCTTGAGTTTGTATTGACAAGTGAAGCCTTGATACGCCTCATGTGAACGTACCAAAGTTGTCACAATGAGAAAAGGTCAAGATAAAATCAGGAGTCACAACGAGTGTGATTGAAAATGAGTTGTCTACCCGTGAATATACGTAGGCAAGAACATGTCAAAGCTATGAGTCAAAAATATTCATGGGGTCCACTTCCTATTATAGAATTTGATTTAATTATTGAATTCTTATTTTCCGTTGGGGATTACGGTATTACGTAAAGTAGTGGGAGGCACTGCTAGGTTAAAAATCCATAACCAATGCAGTGTGTAATATTATGAAAATTATCGCTTATGTTTTTCCTTATTCTATTTTTTAGATAGAATTAAACTTTTATCCACAACATGCATATTTTATATATGTTTTCTGACTTCAATTATGGTTGCAGATTTCTAGAATAGGTTCTAGATTAGAATAGACTATGATATAATCATTCTAGACAGAATTGTTTCTTATGCAGTAAAAATTGACATGATTGGTTCATGTCTCGAGATTCTTCACTGGCATTAAGAAAACCCAATTAGCTATTTGTTTATCTGATAATGACGTTTCTTGGCTTTAGTGACATTTAGAGGTCACGTGTCAGACACTATTTGCTTTTTAATTATTTGCAAATATTGTAAATAGTTGAAGGTAAATAATAAAGCTAAAGAAAGGAGATGTGTATAGTTGTGTATAGAAAATATCGATTTTCACAATAAGACAACTATAGGTATTGGATATCATATCTCTCGTCTAGTTATTTAAAATATTTTTGAATGATTGTTTCGATATTTGATATCAGAACTTGCGACTATTGGATAGTTACTTGTTCTCTGTAAACAGTTGTTACATATTTTAAAATTACTAGTAGTGTCATTGACGAATAGATAAACATTAAGAAAAATATTCGGTTAATTAAATAACTTAGAACACTATTTTTTGAGATTTTATCACTTAAGTATTAGATACTTATTCCATATGGTAAATGGTGGTCTGATACAAGATCATACCACATATCATTATCCTTTTAATGAATGTTGTATTCGGGAAGGTGATTAAATCTCATTTAACCAATGATTGTCATTGGACTGGAAAATTTATTAAACCGATACATTGGATGTATGCACTTTAATGAATTGTAAATTGCTTAAGGTAGTTTTCTTTACTTCGTAACTTAGTCAATGAATTGTCGTGACTTAGTTACGTGTTTCTGATGAAACGCGGATAAAATATTTTGACTTGTTCAAAGATATTCGATCTGAAGTTTTGAAAATTGTATCTTTAAAATTCATCATGAGTCTTTGAATTGTTCAAAGATGTTTGATATGATCAAACATCTCAATTTATGGAAATTAGTTCTAAGGTTATTGAATGAATATGATTATTACTCAATATTATTCTTCTACGATTCCATTGTAATGGAATTGGTTAGTGGGAGAAATCGAATCTTATACGATTTGATTCGCTTGATATTGAGTGTTACCAAATTAGTTTCAATACTCTTGGGGATATGCTTCAGTAACACTTATTCATCCATTTAATTAAGGTTCCATTAGTTTCTACAGTTACGTATATGATATGTACAAGTAGAAAATTTGAATCTTGAAATGTTTAAGATTTGAATTTTTCTTTTGTATAATGGTTATATAATCGAAGGTACTTGCTCCTCGGAGGTACAAGTAAAGTTTATCATTTATTCTATTTAATTGAATATTGTATTCTATTTGATATAGTATATTTTCTACGATCCCGAATAATAAAATTATATTATTACTTGGAGTGTAACATCAGATGTTGACCATTGTAGAAAAGACTTGACTTATCGAAGTCAAATGTGAGAATTATAAACTATAAATGGAACTATATAATTAATAAGATGAAAATACCATTTAATTGCTTCCATATAAATTCTATAGGATGTCATAATTATTTGCAAAGTATTTGATACTTAATGGTTCCATTGTTTTCTTATCGAAGAAAGTTATCCTATAACTTATAGTGGGAACGATATTTGATATCAATTCCGAAAATTAGCATTAAACCATAGATCTAAGATTGTTCATAGCTTACTACGATCAAGTTTGGAACTTGATTGAGCTTTAATTATGATCGTTCATAAAATGTGGAAATGGTTTACGCAACAAAAGCATTGTGAGCTTATTAAAGGTTTGACCTTTATATTATGACAGTGAGAAAGGTTATACTCAGCAATCTATTGTAGATTCTGAGGAAACTTGTCTCTAGTCGCACTGATTGAACAATTTAAGATTTGTTAGTTAATGGTGATATTAAATTGTGTATTTTAGCTAAAGAATACAAAGTGGCGTTTTTGAATGACTTCTTCGGATAAGAGATTAGTTGTGATTTATTTGATTGAAGAGTACATTCTGGAATGTCCCTAGAGTTTGTATTCTGCTAAGATTACAATTTGGTATATTAGCTTATAGAGCCTATTGTAGACTTAGATGAGTTTTCTAGAAATTTGTGTTTTCTAATTTTGATGTCAGACAGATTGTCTGATTTTATCAAAGCATAGAGAATACATATGAGATAGAAAGGTTAGTGGGAGCGTATAAATTTCTTTCTAGTGTTTTACATCATAATTACATTATCATTATTAAAGTAATAATGAGATATTTATGAGGTCAAAGATTTACCTGAGTCTTATTTTATCTGTGAAAGCAGTGTGAGTGGTCTCTATTATATTCCATATAAAGTTTTATATATGATATAAAACTAAGAAACTTGATAGATGCTCCCATTAGTTGTACATTAGATATGATCTAATAAAGGACACAATGAGAATATCTGTGTCACAGTTAGTATGTCTATAATATATAATATTCATCTTTCGTAAATGATGATTCTTTTGTCAAAAGAGAAATTGATTAGAATGCCTAGTCAATCTTATGCATCATAGGATGATGGGATAATGAATACTATATTAAGTGCGATTAGAGATATCAATTTAATCGTAATTTTTACGAGTTATTTTGATACCTTCTAGTCTATAAGATGTGTTTTGAAACATGTTCTTTATTATCTTTGAGATATTAAGAATGAGTTTCTTATTAATGGAGAATAAAGTTCGCAACCATTAGGGTCAAATTTGTTTTGAGTCTAATTATGACGTTAGACTGTCTATGTCATAAAGAGTCAGTAAATATACAATGGGAATGTCACGGAGGATTCGATTTTGTGAGTGGAATTGGTTGCAACTTATGAAGTATCGACTTATAAAGTTGCATAGTGACCTTGTAGATTAGAAGTTTGGTATTGGTGTTGTGCTTGCGGTTGTCTGCATAGTATTTTGGATTTGATCCACAAATACTTGGACAACTCAGTAGCTGTAGCACAATATTGATGTGGCATTTGAGTCATATTGATGTAGAACTTAGTTTCTACAAAAATATGAATGATGCTGGCTAAGGGAAACAATTGGGTTTGTTGGATAAACTCAATATGTAATAGCGGACCTACTCGTTGTTGCCTACCTCTTGAGTGCTAGGTGAGTTCTTGAGGGCTATACGTATGTGATACACATTAAGATGTGCATATGATACTATGGATTGGCACTAGAGCAAGTGGGAGAAATTGTTAGGGTTGGTGCTCGGAGCGCCAATCAGGATCATACTTATGTCCGATTCATGAATACGAGCAATACTTTTTTCCATAATATTACTTATTTATGGTTGCACCTCTTGTCTTTTATTATATATATTCGATCTAATTCATTAGATTGAAACTAAATCATGTTTAGTTATATATATATATATATATATATATATATATTAGACAAATACCCGATAATATATAATGTATTGCACAATTACAACGTAGCTTGTAATTGACATTGGGAAGTATCACTACTAGAAATATATTATCAAATTAAGTTACTGGTCAAGATTTACTGACACGGGTCGGTTAGTAAAATCCGCTGAGACCAATACATGTTGTATATCGGACTTGGTCCGATGGTTTATCCCAATGAACCATGAGTCTCGGGAGACTCGTATAGACGTGTAGGTGTTTATTTGATAAACACTGAACGACTCACCGAAGATTACCTAATAGATAGTACACCAACGTCAATAGGAATATTCTCGGGTTGAGTAGAATAATGATTCTTTGACTTGAGATACCACTGTGGATATATAAGTTATCCTCCACACTTAAATGGCAATCAATTCACCGATCTATTAAGATCAGACCTCCGCCTGTTCGTTGGGTGTGGACTTATGCTCATGATATCCTGTGTGTATCAAGATAGGATCCGTCAGTCCTGTGTACAGGGCATATGTATTCTTTATATGATTAGCAATCTGTTAAATCTATGGTCGTGGTATACTTCAGAAGTAAGTTCCGAGTCTTATTTAGAAGATTGCTAATAGATACGTCGACATGATTATACATATAGAGATTTGACGTTTATATCTATATCTCTGGGATAATCCGGATACCTGTTACGGAGGGATTATACGTATGCAATGACCTCGACCTGTATGATTCAGCGAGTTTATCTGTGGTCGTCATACTTTACGGGTGAGTGAATTATGGACACGAAATTGGATTTCGTGACGGATATGCCTGAATCTAGAGAGTCTCATTAATGAAATATACTCATAGAGCACTAGAGTAACTTTTTACGAATAATGGAGATTATTTATAAATCGTTTAACTGTTAAACGAAAAATACATGCAAATGTACCTAATGGTCATTTCCTGATTAATGTGTATTTGTATTTAATATTTGATTATATTAAATACACATTAATTAATTATCAACTTATGATATTTGACATATATCATTAATATATGTATTTGAGATATTTAATGTAAATATAATACATATATTTTAGATATTTTATTTAATTATTTACATATTAAATGATTAAAGTAATTGTTTTATAAATATATTTTACCATGATTAAGGTTAGGAAATTGCATGTTTTGATTGGTTCACTTGTTGATTTACTTTTTGGTAATAGTTACCAAATGGAACAAGTAACTTAGTAATTGAAATTGAAATGAAATTAAAAAAATCTCATTATTATTTTTCCTCCCTTTCACGCCATTTTGAGGAAAATATATAAGGATTTTTTGTTTCATTTTTTTTATGAACACAAGTTACCTAAATTATTGCAAGTAAAATTTGAGAGAAAAAGCTTGAAGAACAATGGAAAAGGCTTATGGAAAATTTGATTTTGTAAGTATTTTCCGACTTTCTTCAACTAGAAAAATATTTCCATGTTTCTAAGCTTCAACATGTGTTGCTTAGAATTTTCTCTACTCTTTAAGTATGTAATTAAATTGGTTTGAGACTTGTTACAAAGATGTTTGCATGTTTATTAACAAAGTATGCTTATAATTGGTTATTAAGCATTCTTTTGATTAATTAGTAATCAAGTTGCCATTCTAGAGTTTTAAGGCACTTATTTATGACCTAGAATTGTTCTTGAGTTATTTCAAGTGGTGAGACTTGTTTGGTGTGTTAAATATTTGATTAAAGTATTGAATTTATTCAATTTAGTGTAAATTGATCAATTTGAGTAATTGAGAAATTATTGTTCTTAACCTATTCCAATTTTTAGGATTTTCATATATGTGATATATTATGGTGTGTATATGATGCATATTAAATTTGGGATTGATTGGATTTGATCTTGACTTGTTTTGAACAAGATTGGACTAAATTACAAAATTTAGAAACCTTTGAGGCTTCTTGGCAATTTTGTCTTTTAGTGGGGATTTTATTGTAATTTCTATTTTGATGTGTTGGACATGTTGAAAATCATTTTAGAACTGATTTGGAATCATCCAAAATTTTATTTGACAATTTGAGGACTAAAATGAATAAAATGCAAAATTTAGGTGTCAAATGGTAATTTTCAAGAAATATGATTTCTTGGGTAAAATTTCAGTTTTCAAGTATTGAGTAATTAAAATAAATAATTTTATTTTAATTGCCCAAGAAAAATAATTACTGAAAATTATTTTGTAGTGAAATTACGCGAAAACGGTGAAAAAAGGCGTTACCGGGTAATGGCTGCCCAAACAGTGAACTGTCACTGTTCGGGCAGTCCAAAAACTTTCCAAATATTTTTGGGCCTGACCTTGGCAGTCCCCATGTGCATTGGTTGATCGGTTCGGTCGAAAACGTGTTTTATGCTATTTTGCAGAAAAAATATTTTCGTAAAAGTCTCACGGAGTTTCTATATTATTTATGTCGTTATTTGATATCGAATAAATATATTCAGGTGAAATATGAATGAATTATTAATATTGGATATTGAATAATTTATTCATAAGTTTTACAAATTTTAAACTACGATTTCGCCCGAACCGCGCTTCTTCCGCTGCGTCGCCCTGATAAAACCCCAACATATACATGAGTGGACGACACTCTACTGGTGGTTTGAAAATATTTCGTTTCTTGTTCTTGTAAACTTGATACATGGAAAGTGTGATCTGTGAACATAAATATGATACATGGGAAACATGACTTTAAACTTGTAAACATGACACACAAGCTGAAAACATAAACTATAGACTTGAAACATGAAACATAATATGTAAGCATGATTCATGGAAATCATCAATTGAAAACTGTAAACATGACACGTGAAGAACATAAACTGTAAACATGTAAGCACGACGCATGAAAAATATAAACTGTAAATACGTAAACATGACACGTGCAAAATGTAACTTAGGAACTGTAAATATGAACTACAGATTGGAAATATGAACTGGAAAATTATACACATGAACTGTAAACTTATATAACATTGTCCGAAATATAGAAATCATGAATTGAAAATACGTAATCATAATCTGACATGTGTATTAGTTTATGCATACAATGCTCGGAATTCATTACCTATTTTAGAATAGGTATGGGATGAACATCGTCCGAATGGATTTCCGAATCAGTAATTCTAAAATGGGAACACACAAACTGAAAATGTAAATTGAAAACATTTAATGTGTGAACACAAATTGAAAACGTGGATCGTAAACATATAACATGGAAACGTAAATCGAAAACGTCCATACATTACTTGGGAAAACATGAACTGTAATCATAAAGCGTAAATCACAACTATAATACATGAACTGTAATAAGGTATATCACAACCGTAATAACTTGAAAACATAATAACAGAAATAACATTCACTCACAGCAACGTCCTAATGCTCGCGTGCTCAAATGAAACTGATGAGATTCTCCTACATAGATTTTTTACAACATATGCACAGGGTACGATAGTATACATGAATATTTTGTTGTTCTTAAACATGCGCGTGAAAATTCATATGGCCCTTCTAGCGTGGAAGCTTAGGGCGTTATCTGACATCTTAAGATATAATATAAAGCATGTGAAAATTGGTCTGGAATTTGGCATCTTGTAGCAAAGCATGGCAGCGCATGTCGTGATGCCAGCTAAACTCCTCGCATCTTGACGAGTCCAAGGAAAAAGTTGAGACAGAAAGTCTTGAGGTGCTGTATCGCGATGCAAGTCCATGTGCACCACGACGTGAGCACAGATCTAGGTCTTATTCATGTCAGCACATAACAACAATAAGAGAAAAACTTATGCACCTACTGTTGGAGTTGGTGCTTGGAGTGCCAATCCAAATTGTACATTTTATCGGAGGTCTAAGGAATTATTCCGTGTTGAACTCAAGGATGGAGGAGCTGTCAGCATTCATGTTTTGAACATGATCGACTAGATCCGATATCTGGAATGATAGGGCATTGTGATTGATGAACGGTTGGGCCGTAATTTGATTTTGACTTATTTGCCTAGATCTTATGCTGGCTTTGTGTTAAACTTCCATATGCACTCGATGAAAGCTAGCTATGAAGAGATTCATAATATGTTACGCACGGCGGAGCATGATATGAGAAAAGGCAACCCCATATTGTACCTCCATGGTAGAGATGGCTCTTCGAAGACTTCTTGGAAGTCAAAGAAATAAAGATGGGGAAGAAGAAGATTGCAAAAAGAACTCCAAGAAGCGCAAAGGCGCAAAACCGCAAATAGCTCGTGATCAATGTCTACATTGCAAGAAGTCTGGACACTGGAAGAATGACTGTCCAGAGCTGATAAGAAAAGCAGGACCATCAGGTACGCTTTGTATTTTTACAATTATTGACATCTCGTTAGCCTTAGATGCAAATAGTGGATGAGTGTTAGATACTGGCAGTCCTACTCATATTTACAACTCCCTGTAGGTAATGAGGGTAAAAAGAAGGCTGAATAAAGGGGAGATCAGCTTAGAGTTGGCAATGGCGAGACATTGGATATTAAAGCCATAGGAACGATTGTTTTAGATCTCCCAAATGGATGTAAATTAGATTTGCATGACTGTTATTATGTTCCCTCACTTATTAGACAAATAATATCACTGCGAATATTAGATAAAGAGGGATATAAAATAAACATTAAGGATGGAACTTTATGTTTGTATGATAAAGAAAATTTATTGAAATGTGAATGTTCTTTATTTAACGATCACTATATTTTGGAAACATGTAGATATTTCTTTAATGTAGAGGAAAATACAAGTAGGAAATCTGAATTAAATAATACCGAATTATGACATATGATATTGGGCCACATAGGTGTTAGACGTCTATCCAAATTGGTAAATGATGGTTTGATTGAAAATCTTACCTTAGATCTTTATCCGATTTGTGAGTCATGTATCCAAGGAAAGATGACAAAGGCCTCATTTCTTGTTATTGGACACCGTGCTGAAGATTTATTAGAACTAATACACGGCGATGTATGTGATCCATTAAATCAGGCCGCTCATGATGGTTCAACATACTTCGTGACTTTCAAGGATGATAAGTCTAGATATGGATATATCTATCTGATGAAACGTAAGTCAGAAATATTTGACAAGTTCAAAATATTCAGAAACGAAGTAGAAAAATAAACCAGTAAATTCATCAAATGTCTTAGATCAGATCGAGACGGTGAATACATGAGTGAAGAATTCATAAATTATTTAAGGGATAATATATTTCTTGCTCAATATAGCCCACGAGGAACACCTCAACACAATGGTGTGTCTGGGAGTAGAAATCGTACTTTATTAGATATGGTGCGAATAATGATGAGCTATACAGATCTTCCTTATTATCTTTGGGGTTATGCTTTATTTACTACTGCCCACATACTTAATAAGGTTCCATCGAAAGTTGTTTCTACGACCCCCTATCAGATATGATTCGGAAGAAATCCAAGTCTTAGGCATTTAAAGATTTGGGATTGTCCTACATACATTAGAGTTACGCATCAGGATAAACTAGCACCCAGAAGGTATAAATGTAGGTTTGTTGGATATCTTGATAATTCCATGGGATATCAATTCTACGATTCCGAGCAACGAAATGTATTTGTTGTTAGTGTTGCCACTTTTCTTGAAAAGTAATTTTTGAGAGAAAGTGGGAGTTGTAGAAAGATTGAACTTGATGAGTTTGACCCCAACACTAAGGAAATTGAGATGGAACCAGAGATTCAATTAGGTGAAAGATAGATTCTACTAAGTCGAATAGAATATCAAGGCCTCCTGAAAGACTGTTTTTAACATCTTATACAAGCTTCAATGTTCTCCTCTTGAAGGAAACAAATCCGACTACGTATAAAGAAGCAGTATTGGATATCCATTCGGGAAAAAGGCAGGAAGCCATGAAATCTGATATAGATTCTATGTATGACAATCAAGTCTGGGACTTAGTTGAACTTCCTGAATGAGTTAAACCTATATGTTGTAAATGGATTTACAAAAGGAAGCGATGGCCCGATGGAAATGTGGAAACCTTTAAGGCCCGACTGGTAGCGAAATGTTACACTCAACGTCCTAGAATTGACTATGAGGAAACTTTTTCACCAGTAGCCACGCTAAATTTCATTAGGATTCTTTTAGCCATTTTTTGCATATCACGACTATGAAATATGGCAGATGGATGTGAAAATCGCTTTCCTAAATGGATTCCTTGAGGAGGATATCTATATGGAACAACCAGAGGGTTTCATATCCAGTGAGACTCAAACAGGGATCCCGAAGCTAGAATCATCATTTTGATGAGATAATTAGATTATCTGGATTCATCAAGAACGAGGAAGAACCATGTGTTTATAAGAAAGTGAGTGGGAGCATGACAATTTTCCTAGTCTTGTATGTAGATGACATCCTTATCATAGGAAATGATATAGGATTGATGCAAAGTGTGAAAGACTACCTTTGCAAGAACTTCTCTATGAAAGATATGGTGAAGTTTCATATATACTAGGTATAAGGCTCTATTGGGATATAGTTAGAAAGCTTTAGGGTTGTTGCAATCGACGTATATAGATAAGATGTTAGAAAGGTACGGTTTTACCAACTGCAAGGCATCAAATGTACCTTTCTTATATGACATACATATTTCGAAGAAAATGGCACCTCAAACTGAGGAAGAGAAAGTTAAAATTTCTAACTTGCCATATACTTCTTGTATTGGAAGCATAATGTATGTTATTCTATGTACTAGACCTGACATCAGTTTCAGCGTCAGTGTAACCAGCCGATATCAATCTGATCCAGGTAATGATCATTGGATAGCCTTGAAACATATCCTAAAATATCTTAAGAGTACTAGGGATAAGTTTATGATATATGGAGAAAATGACCTACAAGTTAAGGGTTATACATACTCCGACTTCTAGGGAGATCCAGATGATAGAAAATCTACATCAGGATACATATTTACCCTTAACGGTGGTGCAGTTAGTTGACGATGTTCAAAGCAAGGCTCAACAGCTGATTCCACCACTGAGGCAGAATTTATAGATGCTTCAGAAGCTGTTTGGATTAGAAATTTTATCATAAAACTTGACATTGTGCCTAGTATTGCAGATTCGATCTCATTGTACCGTTATAATAACGGAGCCATTGCGTAAACTAAGGAGCCGAGGGCGCATTCCAAGACTAAGCACGTGGAAAGGAAATACCGCATAATTAGAGAGATAATTGAACGAAAAGACATAATGGTCTTGAAGGTTCAAGGACTAGACAACATAGCAGACCTGTTTACAAAGGCTTTACCTCATAAGTTATTCGATAAACATGTGGAGGAGATGAGACTGCAGTACCATCCAGATTGGCACTAAGGAAGTGGGAGTTTGTTGGAGTTGATGTTTGGAGTGCCAATCCGAATTGTATATTTTATTATTTATTAATAAAATAACTACATTTTCATTTCATACCTTATTAATGGTATTGTCATTATGCGTATTAGATTGATGTATAGATATGCTAAGAATGACATCGACCTTAGAATAGTCTTGTAGTAATACTGGACACTAGGTGGTCCGACATTGGGATAAATATTACTATTGTAAATTATTCTTAGAGTATATATATTCATAGTCGTTGATTTTGGAATACGGTCGAATTCCTATAACCTAGAAGACTAGCACATGTCGTATATTGGAATTGGAGTTCCAATGGTTTAACCCGATGAACCATGAGTTTTGGAAACTCGTATAGACGTGTGGGTATTGGTTGGACTGAATACTGAATGAATCACAGGTGATTCCTAATAGTTGGAAGTACACACCACCGTCAATAAGAATCTCCTCGAGCCGAGTAGCATTTGTAATCCTTTGACTATATGATAACATTGATTTTGTGTGAGATCCTCCACACTTTGATGCCATATATGTCATAAACCTTTCATGGTCTGGCCTCTAGATGTTCGTTGAGTGTGGACCGATGCACCCAGTAATCAAGTGTGAAGCAAGATAGGATCCGTCGACCCGTATGTGTACCATAAGAGGTTTAGGTTTCCATGTGAGTAAAGTCACAATTCTTAAAGCTTTGGCCAAAGTCGATCACCTAGGGTGGATCGTATCAGTTATGAAGAATCGTGGACATGTCGACATGAGATGTGCACCTCGAAAACTTGACGGTGTATTCTATGTTTCCTAAGAACAACTCGGATAACCTATGACAGAGGGATTGTTAAACATATGTGATGATCTCAACTTGTATAGTTCAGAAAGGTCATTCGTGTTCTTCGCGAATTCTAAGGTGGCCGAATTACGTACATATTAGCTAGGCTTATATGACGAACGTGTTTGAACTTAGAGAGTCCCAATATGAAGTGTACTCGTTGAGCACTTGGGTAGCCGATTAATTTTGATAAAAGAAAATATTTGATATTATAATTATCAACTAAGATAATCAAGTATTATTGGATAACATTGATTATTTACTTTCACCTAATTGGATTAATTCAATAATTACACAAGGACTTAATTGTAAAATCATAATTATCTCTACCGTTTGAGGATATTATGGTAATTTTAAGTATGTAATAGTATGTGGTTTTGGCTTGATTTAATTGGATTAAATCAAAGTGGTAAATATTTAACTAATCCATTTCTTAATCATTGTCTTGATTTAATTGGATTAAATTAAAGTGGTAGACAATGAAGATTAGTCACACTTAATTATACATATTTGACAAATTAAATTAAGCCCACCTAAAAGTTGATTACAACTTTTATTAATTAAAAATTGCTTAAGTATTGCTATAAATAGCAAGTTTTAGGAATGGTTTAATTAAGCAAAGCAAAAGCTTGAGAAAGCTAAATACAAGCAAGTATTAGAGAAATTAGCTTAAGTTAGAGAAGTGTTTAGAGAAGCTTTGTGAGGTCTCTACAACATTTCATCTAGCAGAAATCAATATTGTATCTTGGGGTGAAGCTTGCTAGCATTAGAATCAAGATTGGATCTTGGAGTCAAACTTGCTAATCCTTAAAAGTTCTCCAAACATTTCAACAAGAAGAAGTAGATTGGATCTTTGAATCAATATTGCTAGGTAAGTTTGATCTTCTCCAAAAGCTATATTTTTTCATCAGTGAGACATATAATGTTGAATTATGTATTAGATACATAATGTTGAAATTAGGCTAATTAATTGTGTTAGGATGTTTTGGAAGTAGAAACAAAATATGTTTGTAATTGGGTAAAAATATTTATGTTATACATAAACATAAAATTAGAGTTTGGATCTCTAGATTAAAGCTTAGAGATATGGATACCATTCTAGAATCACTTGACCACATTTTGGTGACTTAGACTTGTTCACGAGATATTTTTTATTGGGATTCTAATTTGGTTTGTGTATTGGATTCAAAATTTATGCAAATGTGTATTTAGAATAAATTTATGTTTTTGTAAAAATATTTGATATTTTGAAAAACTTAAATTTTGTTCTATAACATGTGTTGATGTTGGTTTTGATGTTAAAAATTAATTTTGGATGTTTTTGAAGTGTTTAGGGAGAGTTGGAAGCAATTAGGGTAATATACCCTAATTCCTTCGGCCCTTTGGAAAGAGAGCTGATTGAAAGGCAATTTAAAAAAATAATGAATAACAATTGCGCACAGTGCACGCGCGTACGCGCTGTTCGCACTGAATTTATTTTTTCTTGTTCTTGAGCTTCCGAACTCCGATTCAGTCCAGTTGTTTTCCCTATACACTCGTAATAGAATATAATGTTTCATTAAATTATTTAAAATTACACGCATGCTTGATATCCACGAGTTAGACCCATATTCGCTGCGCGAGGCACCGATCTGACCCTAGGGGTTCCACAGCTACCCTAAAACCTACAACATGGCAACATCACTCAAACAAACCATTGCTACCTATACATGGTATATCATACTCTAACACCCCAAGAGGTCACTACAACACCAAATTTCATGCCTCAAACTTATAGATACAAAATAACCACTCTTTGGGTTTTTTTATATAAAATTTTTCCAAACACAAATCATGACTATCAACACCCATCTAGTTGTAATCAACACTAAAATTTAACTTTTACATGCAACTTGAACATGAGTCAAACTAGGGTTTCATAAGATCAACTGATTATCTCTGAAAGCTTACTTGAATCTAAATTGAATTGTAAGGATAGAGTTGAATAGCTTAGTATACTTTGATCTATGCATGAAATTGCAAGGAAAAGAAACAATCTCTTTGATTTACCATGGACACATGATGCACAAAAATGAAGGGGATGAGAGCTCATGAGAATGGAAT
Source organism: Zanthoxylum bungeanum (assembly GCA_019454045.1). Classification (NCBI taxonomy): domain Eukaryota; kingdom Viridiplantae; phylum Streptophyta; class Magnoliopsida; order Sapindales; family Rutaceae; genus Zanthoxylum; species Zanthoxylum bungeanum. Next base: position 25,322 of record SKCR01041680.1, on the reverse strand, counting down.
AAGCTTGGAGAAGAAAATGAAAACAAAACAAGAAAAATAACATGACCCCTCCTCAGCCATATGTTTATTTGATATTTCAAATAAAATAATAATAAATATAATGGTTATATGTTAAATTTCTTATTATTTTTATGACAATGTAGTAAGTATATGTTTAGGCCAAAATTTGACATAGTTTCGCTTAAAAAATTGGAAAATACTTAACATGAAAGTTGTAGCTCTATGTCTTAGCTTTCAAACGATACCTAAATCACTGAAAATGACATTGTTAGCCCAAGATATGGTGAAATTACCAAAAACTATTCATGAAGGGGGATAAATTTAAAGAGTATGAAACGTTCAGAAAAATTATTCCGAACTCCCGAGAAGAGTTACCAGGACATCCAATCCATTAATACGTGATTATATGTATGATAAGATACCATTCATGAGAAAAATAATCGTGATTGTCATGTCATGATAACCAGGGTGTTACATAAACTTCATAAAATCAATAAATTATTTAATATTAAAAAAAAACTTTATCTTTGTGGCTGAAAATATTTGTCTGAAAATGCCTTTAGAATTTCCAAAAGTCCTTCAGCTGAAAATAAATTAAAACATCAAGTATCGCTGAAAGTCTGAAAACTCGTAAATTAGAAAATATAAAAAATCCAGTGTCCAAGAACCAACTCAACTGGACGAATACAATCAAGCGTCTAGGAACCAACTCAACCAGATGGATCAGAAATCAGGCGTCCAAGATCCAACTCAATTAGACGATACAAAAGGTCCAGGAACAAAGTCAACCGAACGAAACACCATTCCACACAGTGTTAAAAGAATGAAAGTCTCAAGTAAACAGAAGGTCTGGAAAATCGACTTAATCTGATGAGCCCAAATAATACCACCATGGTGGACAAAACAAGAAAAATCAGATACATGTAAAGTATGATATCATCAAAAAGTTTCATAGCATCTCAAAACTTATCACAAGCTCAAATAAAACCATATAAAAATCATGGCTAAAGAGAGTTCAAAACATCTCAAATATCTTATGTAAAACAATATCCAATCATAATCAGAGAAATTCAGAATGTCTTAAGTAAAGCATATTTTAAGTATAATCAAATACTCATAATCTCTTAAATAAAATCAAGAAATCAAAGTGATAAGAAGGTGTCCGCTCACATTTTTGGCAGTAATCCAATTCCAATCTGCGGAGTACCTACAGTCATTCAAACAATGATTTGTAAATGGACATTATTACGTTAGGATAAACAACATTGAATCTTTATCTTACGCAAGAATAAAACATGTTATGTGTGAGTTGACATTCTTAATAAAAAATTTGCATATTTAAGATTTCTATGGATTTTACGGATCTCGATTCAGAGTTAAATAGAACTAGACATCATAAATTCAATTCCCATTATCCTAATCATTATTACACTACACATGACCAACTTTGAAAATCCACTGTAATTAATTGAGAATATGGCATGCGTTGGATTTTTGATAGACCGATCTCTTATATGTCTAGTACACGTTAATTTTTACAGTTCTTGATTTTAGTTTTTAGAACTTAAGTTATAGTCAAATCTTTACATACTGTTCAGAGGAACCAGATTCAGGTGTTTCAACATGACGACCACATTATGAAATTCATCATAAATTCATCCTTCATTGGAAAATTCTAATTTTTAACTATGTTATGTCTAGTTTTATCGGATCTTTACTGATCTCAATTATGGTTCCTAAAACTCAAGTTATAATCATATTTTTACACATTACAGAGATAAAAACAGTTTCAAACATCGCTTTAGAATAATCATATTTCAAAATTTGTTACAATTCCATGCTTTAATGGAAAAATCTCATTTTTAATTATGTTATCCCTTATTATGTATGGTTTCGTTAACTTTTTACAGATCTCGATTACGATCTCTAGAATTCAAGTTATAAGCAAATCAATAAACATTGTTCAGAATATGTCAGTTTCGAATCATGGTTATATTTAGGGTTCTAATGGCCATTTAAGCATGACCAACACCCAATTTCTTCAATATATGTTCTAATAGAGACATAATACCAATGATTTAACACCCGAATCGGCCCGACCAGTCCGACCGATTGACCTATGGACTGGTCCTCTGGGCGATTTGAGTGACCCAAGAACTCGCCTATCATTGACCCAGTACAAGACCCAACAACCCGGTCGGTTGAACCGTGACTCGATCGAATCAGACACTAGTCATATGGTTTTTGACTTTTTTAATTTTTTTATTCAAATTAATATAAAAAAATTAACTTATTACAATATTTTGGTAAAATAATCTTATAATATTTTAAAAATCTTAAAATTAGTGTTAATTAATTTTGTTTTTAAAATTTATTCATTTTTATATAGATATAAAATAAAATAATAATTTATTATCAACCCCTGGTTGAACCCCGGTCCTACCTCTGACTCTTAACCCTCTCGCCATCCCAGATCGATTCACTGGGACGGGTTTTAAAACACTGTTTAATACAATAAATAAGTAGAGTCATTTAAAGGAAATTTCACAAATTAAAACTAACTTTAATATCAATATCAAATCTGTCCATAATACCTTTCCAAAAATATAGTAGTAAATTTCGAACTTTATGCAATTCTCCAGGGTCTTCTTCTTCATGGGCCGGAAATTTGAGAGTTAATGGGCTTGGTTTTGTCTTTTTTCTTTGTCCAACTTAACTCAATTGTGGGCTTTAATTTTGGCTTGGTTTTTGAGATAAATTTGGGCTTAAATGGGATTGGTTTTGCTTTCTTTGATTTGGCCTATTAAAATCAATTTCAGTTCCACTTTTCGGTTGATTAATTTCCTTCAATTCGAAAAAAAAATATTTATTTGAGCCACTGTAATTTTAATTTAATGATTATAGTACATTTCGGTTATTACAATTCTTCATCTCTTAAAATGATTCGTGGTCGAATCATCATAACCCCAGTGGATGGTCCCCCCTCCTTCTCAATACTCAACTATGAGGCTATTATTTCCGTACTGTTTCAGATTTTTCTAGATCTAGAATCTATTCACCTTGTTCTTTTACTGTAATTTGCTCACTCATCCTCTTACTTATGTAACCTATTCACTCACATCATATCTTCCATGACGCTATATCATAATCCATATCATACATCTCATCACTAGTCTTATCACATCTATTACTATCCCATGTGTTAACTCATATACATGTACATTTTCATTTTTTTTAGTTTCATCATAATTATTCCTATCTATCATTAATTAGGTACTACCTCAAAATCATCAAACACGTCCAAAGAAAATATTACGTGATTAGAGAAATCATTGAACGAAAAGACGTAGTGGTTTTGAAGGTTTAAGGACAAGACAACATAACATACCCGCTTACTAAGGCTTTATCTCCTATGTTATTCGATAAGCATGTGGAGGAGATGAGACTTCGACACCATCTGGTTAGAACTAAGCAAGTGGGAGTTTGTTGGAGTTGGTGCTTGGAACGTCAATCCGAATAATGTATTATACACTATATTTTATTATTTATTAATAAAATAAGTACATTTTCATTTCAACCTTGTTAATGGTAATTATTATTTCATATGTTGTAATATATTATGAGAACCTGTCGGAGCGAAGCCAGACAAACACACAAGAGATTGTTATCCATGCAACTCATGTGAACCATGCGGGAACAAAGCCCGTGAAACCTATAAAAGATTGTTATGAGCGCCCAGGAAAGTATAATGAGGTTTGAAGATTAGAAACCCGTGAAGAACAAAGCCTCGCGAACCCCTAATTGCTTGAAACGCCACAAAGGACAGCAACCCCTTTGATAAGTTTTTGAAGAGAATCCACCCTTCCATGGTTAGCCATCACGGCCTCACCACCAATGTGTCTGACGACAATATTATTTTTTTTTGGTTAAAATATTCATCCATTTTATTAATGAAAAGCTTGTTTAAATAGTACAATGGAAACCCTAATTGTAATATGTTAAAAACCAGAAATAACCCTAGGTAATAATCCTTATTACAAATAAAATCTTTGGCCCCTAACATTTTGCCCACTCTAGAATAAACACCAATATTAAAACCTAGGGCCCCTAACAGTTGGTCCACTCTAAAATAAACAAAATCATTAACCCTCTCTAGGAGGCCTTCGCTTGTATATTTTCGACCCCTTCAGTGCCAAATAATTTGAATGGATTATTAGGCTTCATCCTTGGATGCTTGGATCCATACTTCGAGGCTTGTTTTCATGATGCTCCCTGTATCATATCATTCTCCCATTCTTTAAGAAGATTCATCCTCGAATCTTTAAGGTCAATCTGTAATGTCCAAACACTTTATCTCTAACCAAATCTGATTTGTCTTTCTGTTCTTTTTTTTGTGGCGCAGGATTTGTTTTTTTTTTTTCCACAGCCCATATTTTTTTTCTTCTTTTTTTTTAAATTTTGAATCCAACACATGCAAGATGACAAAAGAAAAGAAAGAAAGAAAGAAAAAAAAATTAACAGAAACATGACTCAAGGAAAAAAAAATTAATAGAAACAGGACTCAAAGAAAAGAAAAAAAAATTAACAGAAACATGACTCAAAGAAAAGAAAAAAATTAACAGAAACAGGACTCAAAGAAAAGAAAAATAAATTAACATAAACATGACTCAAAGAAAAGAAAAAAAAAATAACAGAAACAGAACTCAAAGAAAAGAGAAAAAATTAACAGAAATAGGACCCAAAGAAAAGAAAAAAATTAACAGAAACATGACTCAAAGAAAATAAAAAAATCATAAAAAAAGAAAGAAAGAAAGAAAATTAAAAAGACACAAACGATAAGATATAACCTGCTCTGCAACCAAAACTCTGAATACAAACTGATGAGAACCTGCCTGGAGCGAAGCCAGACAAACCCACAAGAGATTGTTATCCACGCAACTCCTGTGAACCATGCGGGAACAAAGCCCGTGAAACCTATAAAAGATTGTTATGAGCGCCCAGGAAAGTATAATGAGGTTTGAAGATTAGAAACCCGTGAAGAACAAAGCCTCGCGAACCCCTAATTGCTTGAAACGCCACAAAGGACAGCAACCCCTTTGATAAGTTTTTGAAGAGAATCCACCCTTCCATGGTTAGCCATCACGGCCTCACCACCAATGTGTCTGACGACAATATTATTTTTTTTTGGTTAAAATATTCATCCATTTTATTAATGAAAAGCTTGTTTAAATAGTACAATGGAAACCCTAATTGTAATATGTTAAAAACCAGAAATAACCCTAGGTAATAATCCTTATTACAAATAAAATCTTTGGCCCCTAACATTTTGCCCACTCTAGAATAAACACCAATATTAAAACCTAGGGCCCCTAACAGTTGGTCCACTCTAAAATAAACAAATATCATTAACCCCCTCTAGGAGGCCTTCGCTTGTATATTTTCGACCCCTTCAGTGCCAAATAATTTGAATGGATTATTAGGCTTCATCCTTGGATGCTTGGATCCATACTTCGAGGCTTGTTTTCATGATGCTCCCTGTATCATATCATTCTCCCATTCTTTAAGAAGATTCATCCTCGAATCTTTAAGGTCAATCTGTAATGTCCAAACACTTTATCTCTAACCAAATCTGATTTGTCTTTCTGTTCTTTTTTTTGTGGCGCAGGATTTGTTTTTTTTTTTCCACAGCCCATATTTTTTTTCTTCTTTTTTTTTTAAATTTTGAATCCAACACATGCAAGATGACAAAAGAAAAAGAAAGAAAGAAAAGAAAAAAAAAATTAACAGAAACATGACTCAAGGAAAAAAAAATTAATAGAAACAGGACTCAAAGAAAAGAAAAAAAAATTAACAGAAACATGACTCAAAGAAAAGAAAAAAATTAACAGAAACAGGACTCAAAGAAAAGAAAAATAAAATTAACATAAACATGACTCAAAGAAAAGAAAAAAAAAATAACAGAAACAGAACTCAAAGAAAAGAGAAAAAATTAACAGAAATAGGACCCAAAGAAAAGAAAAAAATTAACAGAAACATGACTCAAAGAAAAGAAAAAAATCATAAAAAAATAAAGAAAGAAAAAAAATTTAAAAGACACAAATGATAAGATATAACCTGCTCTGCAACCAAAACTCTGAATACAAACTGATGAGAACTTGCCTGGAGCGAAGCCAGACAAACCCACAAGAGATTGTTATCCACGCAACTCCTGTGAACCACGCAGGAATAAAGCCCGTGAAACCCACAAAAGATTGTTATGAGCGCCCAGGAAAGCATAACGAGGTTTGAAGATTAGAAACCCGTGAAGAAGAAAGCCTCACGAACCCCTAATTGCTTGAAACGCCACAAGGAACAACAACTCCTTTGATAAGTTTTTGAAGAGAATCCACCCTTCCATGGTTAGCCATCACAGCCTCACCACCAATGTGCCTGACGTCAATATTAATTTTTTTTGGTTAACACATTCATCAATTTATTAATGAAAAATTATTTAAATAGTACAATGGAAACCCTAATTGTAATATGTTAAAAATTAGAAATAACCCTAGGTAATAATCCTTATTACAAATAAAATCTTAGGCCCCTAACATTTGGCCCACTCTAGAATAAACACCAATATTAAAACCTAGGGCCCCTAACAGTTGGCCCACTCTAAAATAAACACTATCATTAACCCCCTCTAGGAGGCATTCGCTTGTATATTTTCGACCCCTTCATTGCCAAATAACTTGAATGGATTATTAGGCTTCATCCTTGGATGTTTGGATCCATACTTCGAGGCTTGTTTTCTTGATGCTCCATGTATCATATCATATATAACATATAGCTTCATGTAATGTGTAAATGAAATTATTTGATCAAAATAAAATATGCATTGTTTATTTATCAACTGTTTTTGATTTAAATCATATATTGTAAATTATCCAGTTTACCTTTGATTACTTATGTGTCTTTAGGCTTAGTGCCTGAGTGTCATACACAAGAGGATTTAAATCTGAAGTTAGTAATAGAAAATATTCCATAGAGAGCAAACAAACCAGGTATTTTATTTGTGTTTTCTCTATAGTTGTTGTCCATTCTATAAATATATGACGACTTTGATGCATGGTCGTCCATATGGAGACATGAAAATGGAGGCACCTTATATGATGTGATCATATAAGACTGGACCCAGAAAGAAATGAATTTATTATAATATATGTTAAATAAATAAATTTATTTCAATATACTAGATGGTCATATATGAATTAATCTAAATCCCGAGTGTAATACGAACTCCTGCATGGCAGGCCATGTCCTTTGATTTACAAAAGTGAGGTTGGTGTAGAAATCCCGACTAATAGCTACGTACTTTGGGGACATGGTTGGTGTGTAGCTAGAGACGTTTTACATAGATATGAAATTCACTCATTCTTACAAGAGGTAGATGAGTATATTCCTTAAAGGTTGATTCGATACTTGAATGATTAGAGCGCTCAAGTCTTTCTATTGCTAATAGAAAGATTAATTTTCATAATAGTTATGAATAAATCGTTCATTAGAGAATCAATGGTACTTAAATTAAAAATAATTAGAGGGGTATAACAGATATTTTGACTGACTCTAATTATGAGATACTCGTGAAGGGTCAATATGTATGTAATGACTATATCGATTTGTTGGTCTCTAAGACATACCCAAGATCATATAAAGCAATGAATTCATGTGAATACAAAATAAAGTATGGCGGAATCATACTTACAAAGAGCAGATGTTGGATGCGTTGAACACAAAAATTTGCCTTTGGGAAGTCCTCCAAGATTCGGCCAATGTCCTCTTTGAATGTTGAATCCAAGCTCCAAGCTTTGATCTTTGATTCCAAGCTCAAGGGATTAGTTTCCCTAACACCTTTATATGATTCCTTTGGTGTGCTAGCACTTAAAAAAAATTGCAACAATTCTTCCTTGTCCTTATGGGAGCTCACGACAATGAGCAAAGATGGGAGAGAGAGAGAGTTTTGTATTTGTTTGATTTTGTTTTCTAAAAACATAATTCTAAAATCCTACACCACTTTTGGTATATGCTTATCCAAAAGCATAAAGCAAAAATGGAGGGAAAATGACATTCAATTCCTACAACAACACCCATCATGAATAGTGACTGGTTGTCAATCACAAAAAGGTGACTTGACTTCCATCACTAAAGTGACTGGCGATGTGACTTGTGGGCCGCACTTTAAATCAAAATGTGATTGGGCCCGCAAACACATTCCGGGCACGGGTTCATTAATTCTGAATTAACGAACTTTCGTTGCGACGTAATTAAATCAAATTTAATTAAATAATTATGCCTAGCAAAATTACTATTCACGTCGCTCGTGAATTAATTCTAAATCAATTCGTTAGCCCGAATTAAAATCCAATTTCAATTCCGCGTCGAAATCTAATTTCGTTTAATATATCGAATATATCATTTTATCGATTAATTCCAAATTAATCGTTCTCTCTCTTCAAATAGTACTTTATCCCAGATAAAATCTCTCCGCAATTAATCCTAGATTAATTATGTTAGAATCATACGTCATCGGTGAATATTCGGGAAGCGACCCTTGAGATCCCTGGATATGTTGCAGTAAATCCGATCGTCGGACTATCCGACACGTACATACCTCTTACTATGTTTTACCGATTTACGAGACATGGTTGGCTTCTAGCAAAGCACCGTGCCTACCCAATTCTCCAGAAATATTCTTAAAGGAATATATAATCTATGTCAGGCGTAGTTTACGTAGTATTGCATATTTCGATCCAGTATCGGATGTCATATGCAAGGCTTGGGGCTGGAATAGTGTCTGCCCCGTACGAATCATATATCAGATTACAAGCAACTAGTCTTTTTAATCGGATAATCATGACCATGTCATATTATCCCGATGGTTGCAACCATTTAGAGTACCAGTTCTGTATCCCTACGTGATCATCATCTCCATATGACTGAAGTGATACTTCCATCTTGACATCACACCTAATACACTAAGATTCTCAATAAACCCAGAAGAGGCGTACACAGAACCTGTTAAAGTCCTGGACGACCAAAACCAAAGCGTATTGATTGTCGCAAGTACTAGCGATGCAAGTCTCAGGTTAAGACCAAACACACCTACCCTGATGCGGATTCCCATAGACACATAGTCATACTACCAATGAGATTCCACGGGGTCTATCCAGAGCGAAGCTGTTTCCGTACCATCGGTAAACACAACCTCCTATCACACTTGCATAAGTATCCAATACTTAAATATATGAGAACTATGCCGTTACGTTTCCATAACACGCACACGTGCAATACTAGTCTATTCCACTTTATCAATGTCCAGTCTCGATAATACTACGACTAGGGATATTTAATGATTAAACCTTTATGGATTGATACTGTCTCATATCTTATAATCCGGAACTAATCATTAGGACTTTTATCATTTATATATTTAAGTAATCAAATTACAAAATGATAAAATGCAATTTCCATTGCTACATAATTAATTTGTACAAAAACCACAATGTCTTTTACAAATAGTGACGTTATGGGTCATAATTGTCTAACAATCTCCCACTTGGCCTATAGCCAGTCACTCAAGCATCTAATACCTGAACTATGTACATGTCGCTCAAACTTTTACTGAGGAATAGATTTCGTCAGCGGATCTGCAATGTTGTCCTTTGATGCGACCTTCTCGATCTTCACATCGCCACAATGTATGATCTCACGAATCAGATGGAAACGTCGAAGAACATGCTTGGATCGTTGATGAGATCGCGGTTCCTTAGCCTGCGCTATAGCCCCATTATTGTCAAAATACAATAGAACGGGGTCAGCTGCTAACGGAACTACTCCTAATCCAGTTAGGAATTTACGGATCCAAACTGCCTCTTTTGCTGCTTCAGTTGTAGCAATGTACTCCGCTTCTGTTGTTGAATCGGCAACAGTCTCTTGCTTGGAATATTTCCAGCTTACTGCTCCGTTATTCAAACAAAATATGTACCTGGATTGCGACTTGTAGTCGTCTTTATCGGTTTGGAAACTTACATCGGTAAACCCAGTTACCTCAAGTTCTCTATCTCCATAGATTAAGAAAGCATCCTAAGTTCGTCTAAGATACTTAAGGATATTCTTAACCGCCATCCAGTGACCATCACCTGGATCGGCCTGATAGCGACTACACATGCTCAAAGCATACGAGACATCAGGTCGCGTACATATCATGACATACATGATCGATCCGACTGCCGAGGCGAACGGTATCCGACTCATGTTGTCTCTCTCATCTTGAGTTTTAGACACATGTCCTTAGATAGAGTGACTGTTGGACAGTTATGACCCATAGCGTCACTATTTGTACAGATCATGGTGTTGTTGTACAAATTAACTATATGAGAAAGGAAATTGCTCTTCTATCATTTGTAATTAGATTACCAAGATGTATAAATGATAGAAGGTCCATATGATTAGTTCCGGATTGATAAGATATGAGAGGGCATAACGGCATAGTTCTCATATATTTGGGTATATGATACTCATGCAAGTGTAGTAGGAGGTTGTGTTTTACCGATGGTACGGAAAACAGCTTTGCTCTGGATAGACCCCTCGGAATTCCATTGGTAGTATGACTATGTGTCTATGGAAGTCCGAATCATGGTAGGTGTATTTGTCTTAACTTGAGACTTGCACCGCTAATACTTGCGACAATCAACATACTTTGGTTTTGGTCGTCCACGGCTTTAACAGGTTCTATGTACACCTCTTCTGGGTATATTGAGAATTGAAGTGTAATGGGTGTGATGCCGAGATGGAAGTATCACTCCAGTCATAGTGGAGATGATGATCACGTAGGATACGGAACTCGTTCTCTTATATGCTGTAGCTATCGGGATATTATGACTAGGTCACGTTTATCTGATTATAGAGACTAGTTACCAGAGATCTGATATGTGCTTCATACGGGGTAGACACATTTCCAGCCCCAGGCCTTGCACGTGACATCCGATGCTGGATCGAAATACACAATACTATGTATACTACGCCTGATATAGATCACTTATTCCTGTAAGGATATTTAAGGAGAATTGGGTAGGCATGGCACTTTGCTAGAAGCCAACCTTGTCTTGTAAATCGGTAAAAACGTAGTACTAGGTACTTACGTGTTCGGATAGTCCGACGACCGGATTTACTGCCAACATATCCGGGGATCTCATGGGTCGCTTCCCGAAGATTCACCGATGACGTATGACTCGTACTTTATTAATCTGGGATTAATTAAATGAGAGAGAAAAATTAATCTGGGATTAATTACGGATATATTTTATCTGGGATAAAATATTAATGAAAGAGAGAGAATGATTAATTTGGAATTAATCGATAAAATATATATTCGATATATTATACGAAATTGGATTTCGACTCAGAATTGAAATTAGATTTTAATTCGGGGCAACGAGTTAATTTAGAATTAAATCGTTAGCGACGTGAATAGTAATTTTGCTAGGAATAATTATTTAATTACGTCGAAACAGAAAATTCGTTAATTTGGAATTAGCGAACCCAAGCCCGGGAGTGTTTGCGGGCGCACTCGCATTGCGAATTTAAGTGCGACCCACAAGTCACATCAAGCGTCAAATCGCTAGTCACATCAAGCATCAAATCACTTGTCACTTTGAGTGATGTGATGTCAAGTCACTTGTGATGTGAATAGTTGATGTGGGTTGTTGAATGCATTTAATGCATTTTTGCCTCCAAAAATTTGTTGACTTTTTGAAAGCCATTTTACAAACTTTGGTATATGTTTATTTTGATTTTGGAAATCATTTTAACTACAACACATTTTTCTCTCTCTCACCATCATTCACGGTTTGGGAAACATTTCCCTCCCTATCTCCCATTCGGCTTTTGAAGCCATTCTTCTTCTTGTTTTCTTGCTTGGCCGAGTAAAAGGAGAAGCCAAAGAGAAGATTGTGGCAATCTTCTTGTGCTAGCACACTTAAGGGTCATCCTAAGGTGATAGGGAACCGCACTTGTGAGCTTGGAATCACCATTAACATAGCTTGGAGCTTGGAGCATCATTGGAGCACACTTGGAGGTGATGACCGAATTTTGGAGCCCAAAAATCTGCTACTGCCGAGAGCTCAAGGAGCCAAGAAAAGATTTTTGTTGTCCCTCGCGTCGCAAAAGTCGATCGATGTAAGTATTCCGCAACTTCTTTGAGTATTCACATGTATGTTTCATTACTTTAATCGATCCCGATTAGACCGTAGAAACCCAACAATGACGCCATGTGACACTGGCAACAGTCCCCTCTTGGATTGATCCATGTTGAATCTCTTCAACACTTTATCAATGTACGTGCTCTGGGAGAGTCCAAGCAGCTTTCTAGATCTATCCCGATAGATCTTTATTCCTAGAATAAAGGCTGCTTCTCCCAGATCCTTCATGGAGAATTTTAATGAAAGCCAAGCTTTCACCGATGTTAACATGAGAATGTCATTGCCAATAAGCAATACATCATCAACATAAAGGACAAGGAATGTCAGTGCGCTCCCACTAACCTTCTTATATACACAAGGATCATCCTCGTTTTAAATGAAATCATATTCTTTTATGATCTCATCAAAACGTTGGTTCCAAGAACGCGATGCTTGCTTCAATCCATAAATGGATCGATTTAACTTAAAAACCTTGTTTGTAAGTTTTGGTACGACAAAACCGTCAGACTGTTGCATATAACATCCTCCAAAAGGTTTCTGTTAAGGAAATCGGTTTTGACGTCCATCTGCCATACCTCGTAATCGAAATATGAAGCAATATCAAGCATTATCCTAATGGATTTAATCATGGCAATAGGTGAAAAAGTTTTGTCGTAATCGACCCATGTCGTTGACGATACCCTTTCGCTACAAGCTTAGCTTTGTACGTTTGTACGTTACCATCCATGTCAGTCTTCCTCTTGAAGACCCATTTGCAACCAATAGGCTTTACGCCTTCTGGTGCATCAACCAGTGTCCAAACTTGGTTGGTGTACATGGAATCCATTTCGGAATTCAAGGCATCTTGTCATAAACCGGAGTCGATACATTGTATCGCTTCCTCATACGTAGCCGGCTCATCTTCCTCAATAAGATTAATATCCACAAGATGTGAGATCAGAAAGCCATACCTCTCAGGTTGTTTTCTGACTCTCTCCGACCTACGCGGTCCTTGTGTATTCGAAGATTGTGGTACAGTCTCATCCCTGATGGACTGTTCATGTTCCATTAAAGATTCTATGCCAGGAACAGTATCACTCAATTTTTCATCGAGTTCTACTTTCCTCCTACTTATCATTGCATTTAGGAATTCTTTCTCAAGGAAAACCGCATGTAGAGCAACAAATACTTTGTTCTCTTGTGGGTGATAGAAGTAATATCCTTTGGTTTCCCTAGGATATCCTACAAATAGGCATTTATCCGATTTGGGTTCTAGTTTGGTACCTTCCAAACGTTTGACGTATGCCCAGCAACCCAAATCTTCAGGAATGAGAAACCCGGTTTCTTTCCTATACATATTTCATACGGAGTCTGTTGAACAGACTTTGACGGAACCTTATTCAAAATAAGTATTGCATTGTTCAATGCATATCCCCAGAAGGAAATAGGTAGCTCTGTGCGACTCATCATAGACCTTACCATGTCTAACAAAGTTTTGTTTCTCCGTTCGGACACACCGTTTAATTACGGTGTTCCTGGAGGAGTCCAATGTGAAAGAATATCATATTCTTTCAAGTAATCAAGAAACCCATTGCTTAAGTATTCACCACCACGGTCCGACCGTAATGTCTTAATACTTTTACCGGTCTGTTTTTCTACTTCGTGTCAAACTCTTTGAATTTCTCAAAGGTTTCCGACGTGTGTCTCATTGGATACACATAACCATAACGCGATGCATCATCCGTAAAGGATACGAAGTATTCATATCCACCTCTAGCCTGGCTAGATATGGGCCAACATACGTCACTATGAACAAGGGCTAATAGTTCGGTGGCACGTGCACCTTTATCGCTAAAAGGTGATTTAGGCATCTTGCCTAATAAACAAGATTCGCAGACGTCATATGAATTTGGATCAAATCTGTCCAAGTACCCACTCTTCGAAAGTGTGGATATGCGTGTCTTGTTTATGTGTCCCAGACGACAATGCCACATATAAGTTTCATCTTTGTTACTTTCTTTAAGCCTTTTGTTTGTTACATTATATGTTTGAGATTGATTCATATTCAAAATATATAGACCATTATTTACATCAGCAGTGCAAATTTCCATATCATTTTTATACATAAAACACCCAGTGTTTCTAAATACAAAAGTATACCCACATTGGGCTAACATAGATACAGAAATAATATTCTAGTCAAACTAGGTACATAATAACAGTCTGAAAATTTAAGTACATGCCCCGAGGGCAGTTCCAAAACAAAAGTGCCAACGGCCAAAACGGTGACCTGTGTCCATTTCCAACGAGGAGGTCAATCTCTCATGAGGCCAGTCTCCTGCTAATCTGCAGATCCTGCACATCAGTACATATATGAGTTCCACAACCAGAATCAAAAATCCAATTTTTAAAACTAGTAGTAGACATGTTTATTTCTATAACAAACATATCTGAAGCCGATGCCTTGCCCGCTTTGATTTCCTTATGTGTGCCTTTTACTCGTGGCAGTCACGCTTCTAGTGACCCCGCTTCCCGCACTGCAGACATACATCTTGGGATTTGTCCTTAGGTTTCCCAGAACCCTTTGACGATTTGGCCTTGCCATTCTTCTTGTGCTTCTTCTTCTTGACACCTCCAGTCGCCTTGGGCCAAGCCCTTGATTCTGAGATGTTGACGCGAAGTGTGCCTCACACTTCTTGCTCTTTTTAAGCTCTTTCTCTGCTTCACGAGGATTGGATATCAACTCTCCAAGAGTTTGTTCTTGGTTTATCATATTGTAGTTCATGATGAACCCACTCCAAATGTCGGGGAGAGACTGTGTAAGATCAAATCTATTGAAGTCTCAGCCTCGAAGACGATGCCCATCTCTCCGAGTTGCTCAATGTCAGCAATCATCTGTGACACATGGTGCTCAACAGACGTACCCTCTGACATGCGAGCGCGGAAGAGCTTCTTCTGTAACTCATATCTTTGCGATCTAAGATTAGATCGGTGAAGATCATGCAACTTCGCCATCATCTCATAGGGATCCAATCCCTTGTTTTGACGACGGAATTGTGGAGTCATAGCGGCAAGAATTACCGTTTGAGCAGTCGCAATATCATCGCTATAAGTCTTCCAAAGCTCTAGCTCAAGCAAATGATCAGGTCGGGGCTTAGGCCCATAGGTCTCTCTATGATGTAGAGTAACTTCTCGGATCCCAGAACAATTTTGAGATTCATATCCCAGTCTTGAAAGTTTATGCCATTAAAGACATTGTCGCCCATGACAATATCCCTAATGCTTAACTTTTCTGTCATCCTAACCGCAATAGTCCAACTATTCGATTAACGATGTATGGGTACAGTCTAACTGTTACAAGAAAAATAATAATATATTAGTCCAACTAATAAAATAATTGACGAAATAATTTGAAAGCACGTAAAGCTAAGTATTTGAACGAAATTGAAAATTCAATAATAGCCTCCCACTATTTTTCGGTGAGCCTTTAACCATCTGTTGAGTACTCGAGAAACCTAGTTTCCTAGTGGGCTAGGATCTCGTTAAATAACACACAACCTTGACTTTGGCCAACAAGCTGTATGATATTTAACTAGGTAGATCTCTAAGATCAATTGGATCTCATCCAATTTCTAGATCCGGTAGGTGGACCTCCAAGTCCGAAACATATGTACAATATATATGCCAATATATCCAATATATTTTCCTAACCTTTTTCCTCTGAATCAACTAAGCCTTGGCTTTGGCACAACAAGCTTAATGATTCCAGTTATGCGGAACCCATTGACTTTGGAAAGCTTCGTAATCGATGTCGATGGACAAGAAGTGATATTGACTTTGGCAAAAAATCACAACTTGGACAAGACATACGATATGGAACAAAGCCTTCATGATTCAAACACATCCGCGATGGACAAAGGTCTTGACTTTGGACCAATAAACCAGTGCCAATCTTGGATCTTGAGTAAGAATCACTCAATGGAAGGAAAACACTTAATATTTGTTGAGGGTTTTTCGCGTAAATTGGCAACCAATTTATTATCTTTGTTAGGTCTCATCATACACCCTTAAGCATGCATTCTAAAAGCATAATAAGGCGTGAAAATAAATTAATAACGATATGCGGATGGATATCTCATAGATTGTTCCTAGAACAAATCACTCCATTTCCTCTCCCCGGCTAGCACTATTCTTACTTCTACCCAATTACATAATACAATTAAAGAAACCTCATTAACATTGAGGGGAATTAGGTGAGAAGAGAATTACAAAGATCAATAGAGATAAGGCTGGACACGCAGGTCCAATTTAATAAATTCTAAATTTACAACAATTTCCAAAATTATCCTTTCCCTTCTAATATCCATCCGATATACATTATTCATTCAACACATCCATGTATTCACACAAAGCATGTTATTCAATCAATCTAATCCAATTAATTAATCTTGAATAAAGTGATCATCCAATGTTCAAACAACGATTTGATTTGCGCGAGTCCAACTCGTTTAAGAATAAGTACTCAAAGTACAAATTCTTGAATTATATCGAACTACAATTTAAATCTAATTTAATTCGTATTCAATACTAATTCCATATTTAATTCCAAATTAAATAATTACACTTTTAAATGCGCCTTTAAGACTTCGATTCCAAATCTAATCTAAATGGGTCTCAAAGCCCAATTAACATCCAATGTCGTTTAATTAAAGTCCAATGGGCTTTCAATTAATTTCTTAAGGCATGGACTTTGGTCAATATGGGTCAAACCCAAATACCAAAGCCCAATCAAGGAATCACCCTATTTGCCAAGAAACCAATTTCGGCCCATAAGGCCCAATTAAACATAAAAGGCCCATTTGTTATATTTGGATTTAATTGAATGATTTAGGCCCAATTTGGATCCAATCCAATTGACCTAAACCAACTTGGCCCAACCAAGCCCATTAGGCCCAAATACAATATTATAAGCCAATTCTAAATTAAGCTCAATTAATCAAATTCTAAAATTCCAAATTTCATAATTTAATTAATTAAAGTGTATTGCATTAATTAATTATCTAAATTAACATTTCCGAAAAATCAATTTAATTAATTAATCATGCTATAATCTGTTCAACACATGTCCAACATTATTGAAACAAAAAATCATCTCATTTCATGCTATTGAAGCTCACAGAATTTTGGGATTTTTTTTATATCTGATTCCGATATCAATCCGATTGAATCTTAAATCAATATATCCATGTCTTTCAACTCATCCAATGATCAAAAAACAAAAAAACCATGACTTTTAGGGCATATTACATTCGCCAAGCCAAAATAATTGGGGAAAATTAATCCAATTCAATTTTCGTCAAATTGATCATGCATAACTCTCCAAGTTATTAACATACAAGCATACTCAAACAAACAATTTGATTAAAACATGCTCAAATCAAATTTACCAAAATTTTAGTATATTAACCCTAATCATATTTCATGTTCATCAAGGCTCTGATACCATTGTTGGTCTCTAAGGCATACCCAAGATCATATAAAGCAATGAATCCATGTGAATACAAAATAAAGTATGGCAGAATCATACTTACAAAGAGCGGATGTTGGATGCGTTGAACACAAAAATTCGTCTTTGGGAAGTCCTTCAAGATTCGGCCAAGGTCCTATTTGAATGTTGAATCCAAGCTCCAAGCTTTGATCTTTGATTCCAAGCTCAAGGGATTAGTTTCCCTAACACCTTGATATGATTCCTTTGGTGTCCTTATGAGAGCACACGGCAATGAGCAAAGATGGGAGAGAGAGAGAGTTTTGTATTTGTTTGATTTTGTTTTCTAAAAACATAATTCTAAAATCCTACACCACTTTTGGTATATGCTAATCCAAAAGCATAAAGCAAAAAGGGAGGGAAAATGACATTCAATGCCTACAACAACCCCCATCATGAATAGTGACTGGTTGTCAATCACAAAAATGTGACTTGACTTCCATCACTAAAGTGACTGGCGATGTGACTTGCGATGTGACTTGTGGGCCGCACTTTAATTCAAAATGCGAGTGGGCGCAAACACATTACGGGCTCGGGTTCGTTAATTCCGAATTAACGAACTTTCGTTGCGACGTAATTAAATCAAATTTAATTAAATAATTATGCCTAGAAAAATTACTATTCACGTCCCTCGCGAATTAATTCTAAATCAATTCGTTAGCCTGAATTAAAATCCAATTTCAATTCCGCGTCGAAATCTAATTTCGTTTAATATATCGAATATATCATTTTATCGATTAATTCCAAATTAATCGTTCTCTCTCTTCAAATAGTACTTTATCCCAGATAAAATCTCTCCGCAATTAATCCTAGATTAATTATGTTAGAATCATACGTCATCGGTGAATCTTCGGGAAGCGACCCTTGAGATCCCTGGATATGTTGGCAGTAAATCCGATCGTCGGACTATCCGACACGTACATACCTCTTACTATGTTTTACCGATTTACGAGACATGGTTGGCTTCTAGCAAAGCACCGTGCCTACCCAATTCTCCAGAAATATTCTTAAAGGAATATATAATCTATGTCAGGCGTAGTATACGTAGTATTACGTATTGCGATCCAGTATCGGATGTCACATGCAATGCCTGGGGCTGGAATAGTGTCTGCCTCGTACGAAGCATATATCGGATTATAAGCAACTAGTCTCCTTAATCGGATAATCATGACCATGTCATATTATCCCGATGGTTGCTACCATTTAGAGTACCAGTTCTGTATCCCTGCGTGATCATCATCTCCATATGACTGAAGTGATACTTCCATCTTGACATCACACCCAATACACTACGATTCTCAATAAACCCAGAAGAGGCGTACACAGAACCTGTTAAAGTCCGGGACGACCAAAACCAAAGCGTATTGATTGTCGCAAGTACTAGCGATGCAAGTCTCAGGTTAAGACCAAACACACCTACCCTGATGCGGATTCCCATAGACACATAGTCATACTACCAATGGGATTCCTCGGGGTCTATCCAGAGCGAAGCTGTTTCCGTACCATCGGTAAACACAACCTCCTATCACACTTGCATAAGTATCCAATACTTAAATATATGAGAGCTATGCCGTTACGCTTCCATAACACGCACAAGTGCAATACCAGTGTATTCCGCATTATCGATGTCCAGTCTGGATAATACTACGACTAGGGATATTTAATGATTAAACCTTTATGGATTGATACTGTCTCATATCTTATAATTTGGAACTAATCATAAGGACTTTTATCATTTATATATTTAAGTAATGAAATTGCAAAATGATAAAATGCAATTCCCATTGATACATAATTAATTTGTACAAAAACCACAATGTCTTTTACAAATAGTGACGCTATGGGTCATAATTGTCAAACACGATGGACATCGACATAGTTTGGCTTATATGATATATTTACAACGATGAGAGTGCAACTTTAGATTTTTAGTGGAATAACCTAAAGTTAATAATTAGGAATATTTAATTAAAGAGTTTAATTAATATTCCTGGATTATTGAGGCTTGGAACTATTGGTCTATTTGGTCCATGTGCTAGCTCGACATACTGTAACAAATTAAATATAATTAGATGGTGTAATTATAAAATCACATATATTATTGATGAGTTCAATAATTAAAGTCACACTTAATAACTATGTTAAACTAGCTTAACATAAAGTGTTCATTTAGTTGAAATATCATTTTGAAATTGATGAATTTTAAAATTTGATTTTAAAACTCATAAATTCAAAAGGAGTTATAATTTTGAATTGTAACAAATGGAAGTTAATTTTTTATCTTATAACTTACCAATGTATTCAAGATACATTAAACTAAAAATTGAATTTGGATGTTACAAGAATACATATGGTCGAATTTTGCTAGGGGTTTTGGGGATTATTTTATAATTTTAGTTATAAATTAATCTAACATAAACCCTAAGTATATAATCAAAAGTTATTTTCAATTTTGGAGAGGATTTCATTTTTGATCAAAACCCTAGCTTTCTAGTTTTTTTTTTTTTTAAATCTCAAGTGTTGAAAGAAAAATAAAAGCAAAAAATTTATGTGTGACTTTTAATCTCTGAATTGTTTAGAGAATAATTTTATGAGTATAACCCATTCTATATTTTGTTGGTAACGAGTCATAGACGGAATACCTTTTGGAACTCAACACAAAATCATCTTCTTCTTTTTCTTGTTGTTCTCAGCAGTGAGCAGGAAAATCTGCTCATTGCCGCTTCTTCTAGCTTCATTGGGGGCTCGATTTGTGTTACGATTTACTGCGATTTTAGGAAACATTAAGAGTTGTATTAAGTGTATTTTTGGGGTTGTTTTAGTGAAAAAATCATACATGAATTGATGTTCCATTTGTGCCAAAACAGTGAGCATTTTGGTGTGCACAATGATCATTTTCGGTGTTGTAAATTGAACTGTATTTGGACTATTTCGGGGGCAGTTTTGGTGTTGTTAAAATCATAAAAAACAACATAAAACAGTAGTGTATAAGGTTGTCCAGATTTGTACAAGAGGGGAAAGGATCTGAAAATGTTTTCAAGTCGATCTCGGTGCCCAAGACGCTTCCATCGCGTGGGAAATCGTTTCCTATATCATAATACATAAAGTTTGATATATAAATATCAACCGTATAATAGTCATGCAATAATATTGGACACTAGGTGGTTCGACATTGAGATAATATTACTATTGTCAACTATTTTTAAAATAAATAATCATAGTCGTTGGTTTTGGAATACTGTCGAATTACTATAATATAGAAGATTAGCACATGTCGTATATTGGAATTGGAGTTCCAATGGACTAACCCGAAGAACCATGAGCAAGGAAAGCTCGTATAGACATGTAGGTATTTGTAGGAGTGAATACTGAAAGACTCACAAGTGATTCCTAATAGTTGGAAGTACACACCATCATCAATAGGAATCTCCTCGATTCGAGTAGTATATGTAACCCTTTGACTATAGGATAATATTGGTTTTGTGTGTGATCTTCCATAATTTGATGCCATGTATGTCAGAGACCTTTAATGGTCTTACCACTAGATTTTCATTGGGTATGGACCGATGCACTCGTTAATCAAGTGTGTATCAAGATATGATCCGTCGGCCTGTATATGTACCATAAAAAGGGTTTAGATATCAATGTGAGTAAGTCACGATTCTTAAGACTTTGGCCAAAACGGATCTCCTAGGGTTATTCGCATATATATCAGAAATAGTGTTTTGATTAGTTGTAAGGAATCATGGACATGTCGACAATATGAGATGTGCTCCTTGGAAACTTGACGGTGTAATCTATGTTTCCTAAGCACAACTCGGATAGCCTACAATGAAGGGATTGTTAAACATATGTGATGACCTTGACTTGTATAGTTGAGAAAGGTCGTTTTTATTCTTCATAAATTTGGAGGTGGCTGAATCGCGTACATATGAGCTAGGCTTATATAAAAATGTGTCTAGACTTAGAGAGTTCCACAATATGAAGTGTACTCATTGAGCACTTGAGTAGCAGATAATGTTTGATAATAAATAATATTTGATATTATAATTATCAATCAAAGTAATTAAATGTTATTGAATAACATTAATTATTTACTTGACCTATTTGGATTATCCAAAATCACATAAGTGCTTTGTTGTAATTTCATAAATATCTCTACCATTTAAGGATATTTTGGTAATTATAAAATCTGTAATAATAGGTGTATTTGGCTTGATTTAATTGGATTAAATCAAAGTGGTAGATAATGAATTAATCAAGTGGTTAAACTTTGTCTAGATTTATTTGGATTAAATCAAAGTGGTAGACAAAGTTGATTAGTTACACCTAATAGATATATGTGGACAAATTGGATTAAGGTCACCTAAAATTTGGTTAGAACTTTTATTAATGAAAAATTTCATAAGCTTTACTATAAAAGACAAGCTTAAACAAGTTTTTGATTAAGTAAGCATAAGGCAAAGCATAAGAAAATTTAACCTAAAAAATATATTTGTGAGAGAAAATTTGGGAGTTCTCTACATTTTTAATAAGGAGAAGAAAATTGGATCTTGGAATCAAGCTTTTTTTTTAATTAAAAACCACCAAAAGTTGGGGTTAGACAAGACCCCAACTTGTCCATTACTCAAAGATAACGAAATAAAATACTGGAAGGGGACTAGGCCAAAACCACCAGAACAAGAGCGAAATAAAATAACAGAAAAAAGAAATAACCAAAGTAAAACAATACAGAGATTCACCAAGACTATGAGCCAATTGATTCACCAAGCTCTAGCCCCCACGCTGATGATGTTCATCTATAGACATGAGGAATCTGTTGCAAATCCAAGGTCAAAATGCCACGAATGGTCTCTGGTCATGAAAAAGTTGTGTCCGCTGATGGGTACATGCCTAGTTGGCTAAGGAATCTGCAACCTGATTTGCCTCACGAAAAATATGAGTCACTTGAGTAGACATAACCGGAAAAATCTGTCAAATACGATCAATGATATAAGCATAATCCTACCTACTCAAATCATAGGAGCAGGCCCAAGCCGCAACCGTAGCTGAGTTCGTTTCTACCTGAAGTTTAGAGTAACCTAGCTCGGCTGCCATCTCTAAGCCTTCACACATACCCTTCAACTCTGCATAAATACTAGAATGATTACCCATAAATCTTGTATAAATACTAGCCATGAACTTACCACTATGGTCTCGAAATATACTAGCCGCTGCAGAACAACCAGGATTTCCTTTTCAGCATCCATACACGTTAAGCTTCACCCATCCCAAATTTGGTCTTAGCCAAGAAATAATCTTGATGTTCCTAGATCGAGGTGGTATCACTCGCAAAGTACTCATAAAGTCAACATCCATAGTACCATGTAGTTGAGAAAGCTTAAACTCAAAAGCCATTTCAATACAATGTAAATGAACAATAATCCTCGAAATGACCGTGGGGTAATGGAAAGAAGTAGCTTCAAATCTAAATGCATTACGGGCCTTGCAAATGTGCCAGAAGATGAGGCACATCAAGATTACCTGAATGTGATAATCAAAGGAGGTGAACCTCATCTAGTGGCTTAGAACTGCATAATGGGAAAGAAAAGAATAGTAATATGAAAAGCCCAACGTTCTACAGAAATATTACCAAATCTGATTAGTACGAGTGCAATCTAAGAAGAGATGGCTAACAGCTTCAGACTCTGTCCCACATAAACATCGAGAGGCCAAAAAGTATCATTGACGACATAATCCATCATCAGTGGCTAGGAAGCCGTGTAAGAGACGCCAAATGAAAAAAGGGACTTGAGTAGGAATATGTTTTTTCCATATGAAGGAGCAAACTCCATCCTTTGGTCTGGTGTCCCGAATATGATCCTACGTCGATCTGAGAGAAAAATCTATGTTAACAGACAATGACCATTGCATCTCGTTTGGACCATCCAAATCGATGGGAATATTCATGATCTGTTCAATAATAGAAGTTGGGAGAATACCCAAAAGTTTGCCTCTATCCCAGATTGAAAAATGCCAGAAAGAAGAGACAGAAGCCAGAGTTGCCCCTGCAGGGTTATATAGAAATAAAGGATAAGACCCAAGCCAGCAATCATACCAGAAAACAGTCACCTGATCGAACTAACCACTTTACTGAAGGTTCTGCAGTACACCTAATGGGACACATTCTCCGCCACAACGGGGAGGCATAATAAGAAATTGATATCAAGGCCAGGTGACTAGCCTGACAGTATTTTATTTTCATATAAATGGCCCAAAGAGACTGTTGAGACCTAAACCTCCACCAAAGTTTCAGCTCACAGGCGTTGGCTATGTCATCAAAAGATCTCACACCCATACCTCATTCCTCCACAGAATAGCACACTGATTGCCATTTACACTAATGAATTCGCCGCTTTTGAAAAGAGTCTCCCCAAATAATCGAGAAAATAGTCACTCCAACTAATGGATAACCCCTAGCAAGAGGTCATAGAACATGGAAAATATGTAAAGGCATAGAAGAGAGAACATGTCGAATAAGAGTCAACTTGCCTCCAAAGGATAAAAGTCGGTTCGCCCAGCCCAAAATTTTCACTAGTTTTGCGAATTAAGTCCTCAAATAAAGAGATACGTAAATACCTGCATAGATAGGGCATCCTAAATAATTCACGGTTATCGCAGTACAGTTGGGGTGTTGATTCCTCAGCGAGATGGTTACAAGAAACTAATTTAATTAAACAAAAACGTTAGCAGTAACTTAATTAAATAGAAAGATTGAATTGATAATGTAAAGTAAAGATTATGAAAAGTATGCAGGAAATATCAATAGAGAGAAGTAACAAAGCGGCAGAAATCCCTCTTGTATCAAATTCATATATTCAGTTATTGATTCCTTTTATTACTCAATTGAAGGTTTCACATCACAAACCAACAATCAAAAGATGTTCAATGTAAAACATATAAAATTCTAAGGTAATCGATGAATAATCTTCTCTATGTTAACAGCACACAAAGTTATCGTTATGACCTATCTAACGTCGATAATATATCCACAGGCAATACTGCAGCAGAAGATCAACTCATAAAATAACTTTACCAGTCACAACTGGGTTCCCCAATCACACATAGAAGAATCATGAATATTCTTATAAGCAAGTTGGAAAAACACAATCTCAGGATTCATAAATCAAAAGATAATAAAGAATAACAAAACATCAATTTTATTAACGTTAAAGAGTATTTAGGAATCAAAACATGAACATAAGAAATCAATTACAAGAGTTCATCCTTAGCTTTGCCCAGGAGATTAGTTCTTCATAGAGAATAGAGACATAGCCTTGATAGATCGAAGAGACATGTTGTCTGGCTTGAATCTTCTTAATTCTTCTCTCTCAAAATTATGTTTCTAACTCTTTGTTGTGTGTTTTCTCCCATTTTTCTCCTATTTTCTCCTCTTTTTAGGGTTTGGACGAACTTGGGTTTATATAGGGAAGTCCCGGAGTCATTGTGCACATCAAACATGACTAAATTAAGTTTCTGGTGCCTTCCGGGGCGCCGCGTACTGGCAAGTGTTGCCGCGGAGC
>SKCR01041679.1:0-42268 GCA_019454045.1 Zanthoxylum bungeanum | reverse complement strand
TACCAGCAATATAGTAAGATATAAGAGGTTTTTGAGAGAAGAGAAGCAAATGAAAAATTTGAGTAGAGGTACATCGTACAAGGATGTCAACTATGATTTAACTTTGTTAAAGCTAATTAGATAGATTTATCTCCGGCTGAGTTAGTTGAAGAGAAGGTCTTACGCATGTAGGGTCTTGCCCGGACCAGGACAAGAGATGAAAATGATAATTCAGCTTCAGAAAATAAAAAGGGTAGATCATTATCGTTTGATGTGACCAAAATAGATGCTATATTTGACCAATTGTATAAAGACAAGAAAATTAGGTTAAATGATCAGCATAAATTACCGAGCCTTGAGCAAATTAGGGGTAAAAAAATATTGTGAATGGTGTAATGTATGGCCTCACTTGACTAACAATTGTCCTTTATTTCAAAATGTGTAACAGGAATCTATTGAGTCATGATGAATTACGTTCGAAAGCAAAGACAAGATGGATGTGGATGATAACCTGATTCCTAAGCCAGTGGAAATGAATATGATTAATCCAGACTTAACCAAAATGAGATTGCCAAGATTCAAGTTGATATTGGATGAATGACAAGACGACCAACATCTTGATATTTTTGAACGACTGAGGCCTAGAGGGAGGAGAACAACCAAGAAGAATTTTATATCTGTTACCGGAATAACCTAAAATAGATGTAAGAGTTGGAGGAAACCTGTGAAATGAGACCCCCGACAAGTAGGCTTCCCGGAGTATGGCATCCAGAAACCTTCAGCTTAAGGTTCTACAGGGAACATTCAAACTTCGTCAAGAATGTCAGGATTTTCCGACCATAACTACGCAGGTCCAATGTGTGACATTCGTATAACAAGAAAAATAGGAGGATAATTCCCATTGATAAGATGACAAAGATAATGTTGAGATGGCATCAAAAGAATTATGGTCGAATGATTAGCCATAGGTATGGATAAGACCGCCACAAAGGGTCACACGATTCAAACATTACATTGAGTGAAGATGATGATAAAACAATCAAAAGGAAGCACGAAAACATCCATATGGAAACTAAGACGACTCCAGAAGGAGATGCTAGACAGAGATGTTGGAGAACCCCTTATCATTATCCAATTTAGTAGCATGCCACTCGTCGTGGCCAACCAGTATCTGTTACCAGAAAATTTTGAACGAAAAGTGGGTGAAGTTCAAAATATGGAATAAGATGTCTATAGCATCGAAAACGAGAAGCAACAGCCTTGACCCTAGAAGAAGTAGAGGAACATCAAAATGATGAGATGATAAAAATCGAAGAAGATATTGATTTACGTGCTGAAGTGCGTAGGAGAAAAATATCCCAAAATTGACTTTTGAATGAGCTATATGAGGCAAGGAATCCAGTAGTAGGCACTATGTGAGAAGACACATGACGTTTTTATAGAGAATTATTTACATGAGAATTCTTATTATTGATACATAGATGGATATATTACATAAAGGGATCGTTACAAATATATACTAATATAAACAAAGTATAAAGGGAAATTAGATGGCTACATAAGGCAGGAGAATAACGACATATTCTCTTATAATTGCAATAGCTAGGTAACTAATTGTAATATTCCTATATCGGTGGAGATATTCTACCTAATAATAAACCTTGAGTTAAGGCATAACATTGAACAAGATTGGCTAGGTTGTGCTGAGATCTTGGTTGATTAAAATTCCCTTTCAAGTTAGAGAGTGGCAGACGATAAACTCCCAACTTGGCCGTGAAATAAGTAAATTGTGACTTTGGCAGTTCCTTGGTAAATATATAGGTAATTTGACGAATTGAGGGAACAAAAAGAGTGATAAGAGTTTCAGATGCAACATTTTCACGTACAAAATGATAATCAAGCTCAATGTGTTTAGAGCAAGCATGATTAACAGGATTGACAGACATGTGGAGTGCATTAAGATTGTCACACAGAAGTTACAGAGTCATGCTAAATGGAAGACTAGTATCACGAAAAAGATAATTCATCCAAGTAATTTCAGAAGTGGTGGAGTCCATGGAGTGATATTCGGCTTCAGCACTTGAGCGAGAGATAGTAGGTTTTTTCATGGATGACCAAGAGAAACAATTGGTGCCAATGTATATACAATATCCAGAAGTGCTACGTCATATGTCAGGACAGCCAGCCCAATCTGCATCATAAAAGTCAGAAATAGTTAAAGTACTTTGATCAAGAAAATATAGGCCAACATCGATAGTTCCCTTAAGATATCCAAGGATGAGTTTTGTGTTGAAGACAGCAAAGCTTTGCTGTGAACCTGTGAGCGCCGAAAGCATGCAATTGCATGCATGACAGCAGGTGAAAGTTGGCAAAACGTGTAAACACGTTTTGCCAACCACCAAGGCGTGTGCACTGTAGCACACGCCTTTGAACACTATAAAAGAGCCCATCACCTATTGTTTAAGCATCCTAGTAATCCCAAACGTGAGAATATTATAGAGTAAAGTGGTGTGAGAGTTTTTTTGTTAAGCTTAAGGTTGTAAGCTTTGTAATTCTTTGTTTAGTAATATAGAAGAATTTTCTCTCATTTCATCTCTATTATTGTGTGTTAATCTTAACAAGTGGTATCAGAGCTAAGGTTACTAGGAGGGATCCCGAAACTCGGTAACAGAGGTTTGGTGTCGTTTCCGATGAAAGTAGTCGAAAATTGATTTTGAGCATACCATCGGACTTTTCACGGCGAGACGAACACGGCAGTATTTTCCGGCAATCGATCGGAGCTCCAGGGACACCAAACGCGCCGCACGCGCAGGTCAGAGGGCTTCTCACGCGGTCCACGCGCCCTACACGCGCCGCACGCGCCAACCGAAGGTAGAAGACGACTGCCACGTCAGCATCCAGTCAGCAGCCCAGTCAGCGTCCAGTCAGCGCCACGTCAGCAGACCCTGCACAGTCAACGGCCCAGTCAGCAGGACACATCAGCAACACAGTCAGCAGACACGTGGCATCCAGTCAGCAGCCACGTCATCTGCCACGTCATCATTTGCCATGTAAGCAGTACCACGTCAGCAGTGTCTGGTAAATTTCAGATAGGTCCCTGAACTTTCTGAAAATTATAATTTAGCCCCTATACTTTCAGAAATTTTCAATTTAGTCCCAGAACTTTTCCGTAATTGCAGAAATTTTCAATTTAGTCCCTGAATTTTTGGAAATTGCAACTTAGTCCCTGAACTTTTCCGTAATTGCATTTTGGCCCATGGACTTTAGGAAATTGCATTTTGACCCCTGTAATTTCTGAAATTTGCAATTTGGTCCCTGTGTTTTTCGTCAGTGGATCGACGATAGTATCGTCAACCATGTCAGTGAAGAAACAAATGCACGTGTCTTATGGGGAAAGCTGGAGGAGATTTTGAGAGATTCTGGAAACCAGAAGAACAGACTGGAAACAACAAGCTGTACTACATCAAGAAGATGATGGGGTTGAAATACCAGGAAGGTACAGTTGTGGCGGACCACATCAACGATTTCCTCGGAACAATGAAAAGAACTGTCTGGATTGGGCATAGACTTCGTGTGATGAGGTAAACGGTTTAATACTCCTTAATACGTTACTAGAATCTTGGGAAACGTTCAGATCTACGGTGATAAATTCAGCCGCAGATGGGAAAGTCACTATGGAGATGGCAAAGACCAGGATCTTCGAGGAAGAAAAGAGGACTAGAATGCAGGAGTCAGCATCAACCTCAACCTCAGAATCTCTAGTGACGGAGAAGAACACCAGAAGGGGGAGGAGTAAAAGACGAGGCCCAGGTAGACCAGACAAGAACCGGGGGAAATCAAGAACAATGGATATCGAGTGCTATCACAGCAAAAAGAAAGGCCATATGAAGCGGGATTACTACAAACTGAAGAACGAGCAGTCCAGGAGAGATTGTGACTCTAATCAAGAAAGAGTTGCTACAACCACCGAGAAAACCTTCAAAGACTTCTGCATAATATATGAAGAAGATGTTGTGAATCTTGCCAGCCATGAGACCAGTTGGGTGATAGATAGTGGCGCATCCATACACGCCACATCTCGCAGAGAATTCTTTTCATCTTACACACTAGGAGATTACGGTGCTGTAAGGATGGGGAATGACGGACAGCCCAAAGCCATCGGTATTGGAGACATATGCCTTGAAACAGACAACGGAACAAGGCTAGTGTTGAAGGGAGTCAAGCACATCCCAGACATTCGGTTAAACCTGATCTCAACAGGCAAGCTGGATGATGAAGGTTTCTGCAGCACCTTTAGTGACAGATGCTGGAAGCTCACTAAAGGATCAATGGTCGTGGCACGAGGTAAGAAAGATTCAACTCTGTATTTGATGCATGCTAAGCTTTCCAATAGTAGCATAAATACAGTCAACAGTAATGAGGCAGCCGAGCTATGGCACAAAAAGCTCAGTCACATGAGTCAAACAGGGATGGAGATACTACACAGGCGGAATGTTCTTCCGGAATTGAAGAACTCACACTTATGGAAGTGTGAACACTGCATGGCTGGAAAGCAGAACAAAGTGTTCTTCCAGAGCTCCCTGCCTCAACGAAAACCGGAGGTATTAGATCTCATACATTCAGATGTATGTGGTCCGATGCAGACACGAACACTCGGAGGGTCACTGTATTTTGTGACATTCATGATGATCATTCAAGGAAGATCTGGGCATACACCTTGAAGAGAAAAGATCAAGTGCTGGGAGTGTTCAAGGAGTTTCATGCTCTGGTGGAGAGAGAAACCGACAAGAAACTGAAGTGCATCAGAATAGACAATGATGGAGAATACAGAGGTCCGTTTGATCAGTACTGCAAGACGCAAGGAATCAGACATCAAACGACACCTCCGAAGACACCTCAGCTGAATGGCCTAGCTGAGAGGATGAACAGAACCTTGTGCGAAAGGATCAAAAGCTTGCTGTCACAAGCCAAGCTACCGAAGACATTTTGGGGGGAGGCACTCAACACAGCAGTACATGTTTTGAACATGTCCCCAGCGGTCGTACTGAAAGGTAATGTTCCTAACCAAGCTTGGACAAGTAACGAAGTGTCTTATGAACACTTGCATGTCTTTGGGTGCAAAGCATTTGTACACATCCCAAAGGACGAGAGATCCAAGCTTGATGCAAAGACACGACAATGTGTCTTTATTGGCTATGGTCAGGATGATTTCGGCTACAAATTGTATGATCATGTTGAGAAGAAGATCGTTAGAAGCCGAGATGTTGTCTTTGTTGAAAACCAGACCATAGAAGATATCAAAAAGGAATTGAAGAAAATGCCCCAGCAATACAGAGATGTGAATCCAGAACCTCATACACCGGTGCCAGTACGAGTTGAAGATGAGGTTCCCAGACATGAGGGTACAAGTGATGAAGCTCCCAGAGATGATGATCATGATCAACCACCAGTACCAGAAGCTACACCAATAGTTCCACAGAGAAGGTCTGACAAAGAAAGGCGACCTTCAACGAAATATTCTGTACATGAGTATGTGCTGCTTACTGACGGGGGAGAACCCGAGAGCTATCAGGAGGCTGTGGAAACAGAGGACAGAGAAAAGTGGGAGGAAGCCATGCAAGATGAGATGAAATCTTTGTATGACAATCACACTTTTGAGTTGGTGAAATTGCCAAGAGGCAAGCGGGCTTTGAAGAACAAATGGGTGTACAGGGTGAAGCAACAGGAGCACACTTCACAACCCCGATACAAAGCCAGATTAGTTGTCAAGGGATTCAATCAGAGGAAAGGCATTGACTTCGATGAAATCTTCTCTCCAGTTGTGAAGATGTCATCAATCAGAGTGGTACTCGGTCTAGCAGCAAGCCTCGACCTGGAGATTGAGCAGATGGATGTCAAGACCGCATTTCTTCATGGAAATCTGGAAGAATAAATTTACATGGAGCAACCAGAAGGCTTCAGAGTCAGAGGGAAAGAGGACTTTGTGTGCAGACTCAGGAAAAGCCTCTACGGTTTGAAACAGGCACCGAGACAGTGGTATGTGAAGTTTGAGTCAGTTATGGGGGAGCAGGGATACAAGAAGACTACTTCAGACCATTGTGTTTTCGTTCAGAAATTTTCTGACGATGACTTTATCATCTTACTGTTATATGTAGATTATATGTTGATAGTTGGCCAGAATCAATCGAGGATTGATAATTTGAAGCAGCAACTGAGTAAGTCTTTTGAGATAAAAGACTTGGGGCCAGCTAAACAGATTCTTGGCATCAGGATCGGTCGTGATCGGAAAGCCATGAGATTATACTTATCACAGGAGGAGTACATTGAGAAAGTACTTCAGAGATTCCAGATGGACAAGGCTAAAGCAGTTAGCACTCCTCTTGCTACCCACTTTAGATTGTGTACGCAACAGAGTCCCTCTACTGAGACAAGGAAGGAGGAAATGAAACAGGTTCCATACACCTCAGCAATGGGAAGTCTTATGTATGCCATGGTGTGTACGAGGCCAGACTTAGCACACGCAGTTGGATTGGTCAGCCGGTTTATGTCAAACCCAAGATGGGAACACTGGAATGCGATCAAATGGATCATGCGGTATCTTCAAGGCACATCCAAAATGAGGCTATGTTTTGGAAGTAGTGAACCAGTGTTGATAGGCTACACCGATTCAGATATGGCAGGAGATGTGGATACCCGAAAGTCTACTTCGGGGTATCTGATTACTCTCTCATAAGGAGCTGTGGCATGGCAGTCAAGGTTGCAGAGGTGTGTTGTACTTTCTACAACAAAGGCAGAATTCATTGCAGCTACAGAAGCTTGCAAGGAATTGCTGTGGATGAAGACATTCGTCCAGGAATTGGGTTTCAAGCAGGAGAAGTACACTTTGTACTGCGATAGCCAGAGTGCTATTTATCTTGGTAAAAATTCCACCTTTCATTCAAGGTCAAAACATATCGATGTGAGGTATCACTGGATACGGGACGTCCTGAGCTCAAGGCTGTTAGAACTCAGGAAAATTCACACCGACGACAATGGTGCCGATATGTTCACGAAGGTTTTACCGAATGAGAAGCTTGAAATCTGTCGTGCCATAGCCGGGATGACAAAACTCTCCACATAGTCAGAGTGGGGAGATTCAGAGAACTACGATTGGCTTGATCCCAACTCAGGGTACGTAGGCAGTCATACAGATGCAGGCAGGGGAGGATCCTTTGGAGGATCCAGATTTGGGTGATTGATGGTCGGCTCAGAGTTTGGGGAAATCTTCACCGATGGGGAGATTTGTTGAAGACAGCAAAGCTTTGTTGTGAACCTGTGAGCGCCGAAAGCATGCAATTGCATGCATGACAGCAGGTGAAAGTTGGAAAAACGTGTAAACATGTTTTGCCAACCACCAAGGCGTGTGCACTGTAGCACACGCCTTTGAACACTATAAAAGATCCCCTCACCCATTGTTTAAGCATCCTAGTAATCCAAACGTGAGAATATTAGAGAGTAAAGTGGTGTGAGAGTTTTTTTGTTAAGTTTAAGGTTGTAAGCTTTGTAATTCTTTGTTTGTGAATATAAGAACAATTTTCTCTCATTTCATCTCTATTATTGTGTGTTTAATCACAATATTTTGCAGCTAGAAGGTTTGCTATAATAGGAGCTCAAAAATATTTACAGATTCGATTGACAGCATAGACAATGTCAGGACGAATAAATGCGAGATATTGTAAAAAGCCTATAATTTGTCTATATTCAACTATATTGATCAACTTGAACCATGGAGACGAGGTTGTGTTTTAATGGCTATAGGATTACGAATAGATGTATACTCAAGCATTTTGGTACGATGTAATAGATCTTTGATGTACTTTCTTTGGGAAACAAAGATTCCCCCCGAAACAATGATGCCACGTTGAATTTTTGGTTATTAGTGATGTCTTATATAAAAAAAATGCCAATATGGTGTGTTGCTAAAATATGTTAGACCGACAGAAGCAAGGATGATCATGGCTAAAGTCCATAAAGGAATTTGTAGAGCCCACCAAGTTGGGGTCAAAATGAGATGGCTAATCGTAGGGGTGGCAATTTGGGTCAGGATTCATTTATTCGTTCGATTCGATTCGCTTTAAAGCGAATATGGG
This sequence comes from Zanthoxylum bungeanum, assembly GCA_019454045.1. Classification (NCBI taxonomy): domain Eukaryota; kingdom Viridiplantae; phylum Streptophyta; class Magnoliopsida; order Sapindales; family Rutaceae; genus Zanthoxylum; species Zanthoxylum bungeanum. The sequence goes on along the minus strand of SKCR01041679.1, from coordinate 34,160 downwards.
TTTGGAAAAATGGATTCGTTTAATAAATGGGTCAATTCGATTCGATTCGTTTATTAAACGAATCGAATCCGAATTTGAGCTTGTCAATTCGTTTATTCGTTTAGATTCGTTTATTAAACGAATCATAAACGAATCAAATATGAATTCGATTCGTTTAATATCCGTTTAATTATATTACAAATTAACCATGGTAATTTTTGTACTAAAGTATTTAAAAAGAATGATATTTTAGTAATTACATACTTATAACCTAAAAATTAACTATATAAAGAAAAATTCTAAACCTAAACCTATAACTCTCTCTCAAGTCCCACTAAGCCGCCTCCTCTTTGAGTCTTTTCTCCCCACGGCAATACCACAAATCCATCTTCTTGTTGCAGCTTTCGCCCACCACCACTGATATTCCTCTGCCCAAATTGCTCTTGCACCTTGAAACTCTCCTACGCATGAATCCTGGCAAACAGCGACTCCAGCAGGGACTTTCATCGTGACAGTCTCGTCATCGAGACCTGGAAATTAGTCGAAGCATAATCCAGAAATCCTTGATTGAAAACGACACCAGCAACGCCGTTTTGAGCGTTCGAAAATCACTCATCAGATTTCATAGTTTTGATTTCAAGTATTGATTGAGAAGATTTCACCGAATATTTATTTGTTTGTTTTAAAAATATTGTTTCTGGATTCATCATTTTTCTTACCAAATTACAATGATTAAGGAGCTTATTTAAGGATTTTTAATCTATAACAATGATTATGAGTGTTGTAAGGATTTTTAATCTAGAACAATGAATATGCTATTGATTTTGTATTTAATTTTCATTAAACGAATAAACGAATCGAATATGAATATTCATTTATTAAAAGAATCGAATTCGATTCGATTCGTTTAATTTTATTTAAACGAATAAACGAATCGAATACGAATATTCATTTATTAAACGAATCGAATTCGAATTCTAATATAAGAATTCGTTTAATAAACGAATCGAATTCGAATTTAGTGCATTACGATTCGATTCATTTATTATTCGTCATGAATTCGATTCGTTTATTCGTTTTGCCACCCCTAGCTAATCGTTAGAAGTGGTTCTTATTGGCTGAAAACGGATGAAGCATGTGTATCCTATGCGAATGGATGTTTATCATGCTACAAGTATGGGCCGATTCAAAGAGCCACAACAAGTGAAATGTCCCATATCATAAAGTCGTGGTCATTCAGGGGTTGGGCGATAGATTTGATTGGTAAAATTCACCCTCCGTCGGTGAAAAGGCATATCTTTATCATTATAGCCATCGATTTCTTCACTAAATAGGTGGAAGCTATTCCCCTGATATAAATTTCACAAGAGAAGATCATTGGTTTCATTAGAGACCATATCATTTATAGATTTGGGATTCCCTAGACATTAATGGTTGATCACGGGACTTCTTTAAATGGGGATAGAGTTAAATAATTCTTGTGATAATTTGGGATTCAATTAGTAAACTCTAACTATTATGCTCAATTAAATAGTCAAGCAGAATCGTCCAACAAAACATTGAAAGAAATATTCAAGAAAATGATTATGGATAATGCAAGACATGGGAATGAGTGTTTAAGTCAAGCCTTATGGGCTTATAGGACGTCGCCTCGATCAAGCACCAAGGTTACCCTGTTTGAGTTAGTTTATGGGCAAGAGGCAGTACTGCCCATGGAAATCAATATCTAGTCAATTAGAGTAGTTTTATAAAATAGGATAAGTCATGAGAACTATGGTGAAGCCCTAATGCAGAACTTACTAGAGTTGGGCGAACTCAAACTAAACGTCCTTAACCAATTAGAAGTGCAAAAATCTAGGCTGGCCAAATAATATAATAAGAAAGTTATGGTTAAGTCATCCATGGAGGGCGAATTACTGTAGAATGCGATACTACCTTTCGATGTGAACAGCCTAAAATATGATAAATGGTTGTCCAATTGAGAATGACCATATAAGGTAGAAGCCGTATTACCCAAAGAGACTAATCATTTAAAAGATTTGGATGGAAAGGTACATATTAGAGTAATTAATGGAAAATATATTAAGAAATTTGTACCATCACTATAGAAATATAAAAGAATAGTGTTTTACTAATGAGACGATGAAACGTCTTGATGTAAAAAAAAAGAATAAATAAATTGAAAAAATTGGACAATTATACGTCCTAATTTACATAAAGAAGAAAAAAATAAAAATTACAATGAATGACGAATAAAACGTCATGTAGAGAAAAAAAATGTGTTAATGGATATCTTTATACTCATTTGTTTGAGCTTTGTCCTTTATTACTTTAAAAAATAAAAATTATCCATGAAGTTATTCAGCTCTTCTAAATCTTTAGCTGTATTCCTATGCTTGGCTTCCTGTGAATCCGGTGCTCATCCAACTGATGAGTGGTAAATATATCACTTTTTCCCACTCATTTGACCTAATGTTTTGTATTGTTTCTTGAGTTTTGTGAACGTTTTGATGTATTTTGTGTTATTTTGCAGATAAATAAAGTTTGGAAAGCATTGAAGACAATTTTGGGGCAAAATGGACAAAATTGGACAAAAAAGGCAAAATCGTCATTTCGGCGTCGCGACGCTGAGGCCTTGCGCGTCGCAACGCCCAACATGCGCCGAATCTGCTAACATGCGCCTGGTCAACGGGTCAGAATTTGAGAAGTTTGACTTTGCTAACGTGCGCCGTGACACGTGTCACCATCACAACGGAGATGCTAATGTGCGCCCTCCACACGTCAGCGTGACGCAAGCAATGACGTCATGAACAGTTCACACGTCAGCGTGACGCAAGCAATGACGTCATGAACAGTGCCACGTCATCGGATAAGATCTGATCTCTTAGCCGCCTCGCCACGTGTCAAGCCGTCATTGAGCCACGTAGAACTATTCCAGCGTCGCGACGCTGGCTTGGCGTCGCGACGCTGGAACCTTACCCGCGCCTATAAATTGAGCTCGAGATTTCAGAATTCATTGTACCTTCCTCTCTCTTAAATTCTTCTTAAAGAGAGAGCTTCTCTCTCTAGACTCTTTAGTTTTTTAGTTTTTTTTTTTATTTTTACTTTTTAGTTTTGTAAATAATTTTTAATTACTTTTTGTAATAATAGTAATTTAATTTTTACCTTTTACTTTTTACAGTTTTTACTATTTACCATGAGAAGGTAACTTCCCAGCTAGGGTGAAAGGTAATTCTTTTACTGTTACTATTTAGATTAATCTCCCTTAAAAATAATATATTTACTATTTAAAATACTGACTAATAAAGGATACCGCTATATTGGTCGGTTGGTAATTTAATTTAATCTGGTTTAAACCTGACTAATGAAGGATACCGCCAGATTGGTCGGTTGGTAATAAAATTCTTATTCCGCCTTTATGGCTGGTTATTTTGGTTCCGCCTTTATGGCTGGTTATTTTGGTTCCGCCTTTATGGCTGGTTGGATTAAATTTGACTTAATCAGGTTACCGCCTATATGGCTGGTTGGTAAAAGAATCACAAGTTTATATATTATTTTATGGGAGATATCTAAAATAGTAAATAGTAAAAGTAATTCCTTTTACCTTAGTATTTTATTGTAATTTACTTCTCAGCTTTTATTTTATGTCTTTTAATTTTATGTTTTTACTAGTCCTAGTTATGTGTTAGTTATCTAGGGGTTGTGATGATTTTTAATATCACCGGTTTATAAGGATTATTTTATAGTTTATGTAATTTAAAGGTTTACTTATTAAGTCTTAAGCTTAATGCTTCTTGTTGTCTGATCACCAATAAGATTGATGTGGTAAATCTAAAATGAACTAGACATAGGGATTTTAGGTTTTAGCCTTAGACTTAATAGGCCACTATCTTCCTTGAGGATAGATAACCCTTTAATAGATTTCCTTACAGGATAGGAATATACATGTCGGGCAGGGGTAGCCATAATTGGAACTTAAGCTTAATGAATCCAGATAATTTGGTTGACATAGACATATGGTTCAATTGGGTTAAACTGGGTATTTGCGTCTGACCATCGACAGAGGCTTTTGCATAATTTAGTGTTCCAGGTTAGTAAACTGATTTATTACACAAACATAAAATAATTACTTCATCATTTAAATGATATTAGAATGATTCACAACCCTAGATCTTTGTGTCTTTTGTATTTTCCTTAGTATTTTCTTTTGTCTTTTTATTTATTTATTTATTATTTAATTAGCAACGCCACATTCAACCAATCAAACAAACAATATCTCTCTTCTCCATTTAATTAGATATTTGTAAATAAATAGATTCAACAATTAATAACAACAGTAGAAATTAAGTCCTCGTGGGATCGATATTTTTATACTACTTGAACGATACGTGCGCTTGCGTTATACGTGTGTGTTTACGCCAGTCAAGTTTTTGGCGCCGTTGCCGGGGACTTGAGTTGTTAATTTTGAAACTATCAAATTTACTTATATCTAATTTTCTTTCTTTTATTTTTTAATTTTTATTTCTTTTGTTTTCAGGTGATTAAAAAAATGGAACACTATTGGGAAATTGAGAAATCACGAACTTTACAAGAAGATACACCCCAAATCTGGGAGCAACAGTCCGGTTTTCTGAGGCCTGTTGTTCAGCCCAACGATTATCACTGGATGCCAGAACCAAGCAATACTACATTTGCTCAACAGAACGAAATGGGAAGATGTGTAATTTGTGATGGTAACCACCCGAGCAATCAATGTATTTACCTTTCAGAGTGGCAGAATTTTTGGAATCAACCAAGGTACGAAGAATCATCACATTCTCCATCTTATCCACCATCTTCCTTCAATCCTTATCAAGAACCAGAACCATCTGAGGAAGATCAATTGATTCACATGTTCAAAGAACAAGCAGTTCGATTTGATGCACAAATTCAGAGTAACGCAGGATCCATACAGAGAATGACAGATCAGATCAGACAATTAATAGAAAACCAGAGCTAGATACCTCAAGAATCATTTTCAGATGAAGCCTCAGAGTACCAAACATTTCACGATGACACTTTAGCAAAAGAGGAAGCTGAGGAGAATCAAGAGGTATCAGTTCAGGAACCCGAACCGGCAAAGTCTCGATTTGATTTCTATTATTCAGATTCTGACGAGGATGAAGCTGAAATATTTGTACCAACTGCATCAAAAATTGAGGATGGAATTCTGTATCCTCAAAATGAAGATCTTGGAGATTCCATTGCACAAATGTTTGATGAAGATCTACCTGAGCCAATCATTTCAACCAGATCAGAGGATGAAGACCTAAAATCTGACATTTCTTTTCAGGTTGAAAATTTTGAAACATGTATTTCACAGATGACAGATGAAGAGCTGAATGTAGAAATTTTAAAATACATATGTGAAGAAAAGGTGGAACAAGAAGCAAAGCAAATGGAAGAGCAAATGTCTGACCTTATTAAAGATCCAGAGCATTCAGGAAAAACATCGCTGTTTTGGGGAGTACAAACCAAAGATATCAACCAGAATTTAAATTATATTTGATTATATAGTTGGACTATTATAATCATTATAATCAATAGTACCACAAATCGTTGATTAAATAGTTGGACTATTAGAATCAAGATAAAATGAAAGATTAGTGTTTAAAACATAATCCTGGTGAAAATGTATTTAAACGACTTTAATTTTCAAATTGGGAATAATTTCAGGATGGTCCTGGAAATTAATAAGTTATTTTATTTGATAAAATAATGAATTATGCCTAAAGCCCGGAGTTAAGCAAATAAGTTGAATATGAAATTTGGAATATTCATATAATGACAATTATAGTGCTTAATCCATTATACTTTGATTTTAGAAAGTACTAAAATTGCAATAAATAATTCTTGGAGAATTAATGACTATTCTCAAGGAGACAAAGTCAAACTTTGCAATTAGGCAAGTTGTGCAAGGCACACCTTACTTATTCTAGAAACCCGAGGCTTGGCCAAAGGCTACTGGAATATTGAAAATGGCAAAGGCAAAATCATTATAATCTTTTGGGAAGATAAAAGGATATATCCTAAGAAGGAATTGAAGACGAGCAAGGCTCTTACTTCAAATATGTTTGTCATAATTATGTTCACAACTAGTATTGAAATTGGATTTTAAATACTTAGAGTGATACATAAATATGTACTGTTGTTCAGAATCTGTTTTGAACAGGATACTGACTTCAACTGAGATTTATCTGCGAATAGTAAACGGGACGATAGTCGCTGTTTTAACCGTAGATATCTGAATTTAGGAACTGCCTTCGGGTTAGTACTTAAATTTAGAAACTGTTATAATGTAACTAGTTCGACTAGAAACATTATCTCTATATCGCGTATAACCCACTGCGGGTGTACCTTTATATTCTAGAACACTAAAGTGTTTTATTATATAAAGATGATATTGAGATAAACACATTAGATGTGAATAACAGCATTTATATTTTGAATATAAATAATATCTCAAATACATAACATGACAAATAAATAGCTCAAGTTGATTTGATCTGAAGAAACTAATTGTGGCATTGATGTCAGGGACACTATTAAACAAGAATCGTATATCCGCACTTTTGAAGAGTGGGTACCAGGACTGATTTGATTCCATTCAAATAAAGTCTACGAATCTAGTCTATTTGGGCAAAGTGCCTAAAACACTATTTACTTGGTAAAAGTGTAAATACCACCGATCTGTTAGCCCTACTTCATAGTGAAGCAAGTGGGCCCATGTCTAGCTAGGCTAGATTTGGATATGAATATTTCGTGACCTGTACGGATGTGGCATCGCGTATAGTTATGTGTTTCTTTTGATGAACACAAATCGGAAACTTTCACAGTTTCGACACGAAATAGACAAACAGATCAGCTAAAGTATTAAACCGTCACGGTAAGACCGTAATGGAAAATACTTAAGCAATAAGTTTCTCGTATACTTGAAAGAGTATAGTATTCTTTCAATAGAGGACTCCTCCCGGAACACGTCAGTTTGACGGTGTGTCTGAACTGAGAGACCGAATTTTGTTGGACATGATAAGGTTAATCATGAGTCGCTCTGAGCTACCATTTCCTTCAACGGATACGCATAAACAGTGCAGAACTTATTTTGAATAAGGTTCCATAAATATCTGTTTGGCAGATTTCATATTAAATATGAACAGGAAAGAAACCAGGTTTCTCATTCCTGACCATTTGGGTATGCTTGGCATATGTTTGGATGATACCAAACTAAAACCCAAATTTGGATAAGTGCCAAAAGTAGGTCATCCTAGGGATACCATAAGTATTGTACTTAAACACCTCACAAGAGAACAATTAGATTGTTGCTCACCATGCGGTTTTCCTGAGAGGAATACTGATATGCAGTGGTAAGTGGGAGGATAGTATAACTCGATGAAAATCGGAGTAATACTGTTCATGGCACTGAATTTTAATGGAACATGAATAGTTCATCAAGGATGAGACTATTACCATTAATCTTCGAATACACAAGAAACGCGTAGGTAGAATAGAGAGTCAGAAAACAACTTGGGGTATGGGTTTCTGATCTCACCTCATAAAGATGTCTATCTTATTGAGGAATACCAACTGGCTACGTATAGAGGAAGTGATACAAGGTATCGACTGCCTTATTATGGCAAAGTGCCATATAATCCGAAATGGATTCCATGTAAATCAACCAGTTGGATACTAGTTGATGTACCACAAGGCATTGTGGCTACTGGTACTATAAGTCTTCAAGGAAGACGTACATGGATGGCAACATACCAACGTATAAAGCTAGGCTTTTAACGGAAGGGTATCGTTATCGACATTGTGTTGATTACGATTCAACCTTTTACCTATTGCCACGGTAAATCCATTTGGATAATGCTTCCTGATGCGAGCATGAGTTCTTGGAATTATCGTTTTGATGTAATCATAATGATTTATGATTTAATTCAAAACGAAAATGATTCTTGTGTAAATAAGAGGGTTAGTGGAAGCGCACAGACAGTGGATGTCCTATAAAATAATGATAATACGTCATTTCTTGGAAATGATATTCCCATAAAATAATCGGTGAAAGCTTGGCTTTCATGATAACGACTATGAGTCGTAACAACGGTACTATAAAAGTAGAACAACGGAACAGTGAGCTGGAAATCTTCCAAGCAAGATACTGTTACCGAATAAACAACAAATGCGGGTTATTGTTGCAGCTGAGGCAGCAATAGAAGTCATTTGGGTCGATACATATCTAATTAGATTAGATATAGTTCTGTTAGCAGCTGAGCTAGGCGTCAGCACAGGCTAAAGAATTAATGGTCTCATCAACGATCCAGATACATACTTCGATATTCATCTGATTCATTCAGATCATACATCGTGGCGATGTGATGATCAAATAAATTGCATCAAGATGTTATTCGTACAAATCCGCTGACGAAAGCTTTTCTCAGCAGTTTGAGCCAACCGTACATAGTTCGGGTGTAAGACACTCGAGTGACTGGCTATAGGCCAAGTGGGAGATTGTTGGACAATTATGACCCATAGCGTCACTATTTGTACAGATCATGGTGTTGTTGTACAAATTAACTATGTGACAAAGGAGATTGCACTCTTATCATTTGTGATTAGATCACCTAGATATATAAATGATGAGAGGTCCCTATGATTTGTTCCTGGACGGAGAATGATATGAGACAGTATCAGTCCACGAAGGATAAATCATTAAATATCCCTAGTCAGAGTATTATCGAGATTGTACATCGATAAATACGTAAAAGACTAGTATTACACTTGTGCACGTTTGTGAGGGCACAACGGCATAGTTCTCATATATTTGGGTATATGATACTCATGCAAGTGTAATATGAGGTTGTGTTTCACCGATGGTACGGGAAACAGCTTCGCTCTGGAATAACCCCCGCGGAATCCCATTGGTAGTATGACTATGTGTCTATGGGAGTCTGCAATCAGGGTAGGTGTATTTGGTCTTAACCTGAGACTTGCACCGCTAATACTTACGATAATCGATATACTTTAGTTGAGGTCGTCTAGGGCTTTAACCGGTTCTGTGTACGCCAATTCTGGGTATATTGAGAATCGTAGTGTGTTGGGTGTGATGTCAAGACGGAAGTGTCACTCCAGTCATATGGAGATGATGGTCACGTAGGATACGGTATTAGTGCTCTCAAATGCTCGAGCTATCGGGATATTATGACTAGGTCATGTTTATCCGATTATAGAGACTAGTTACCAGACATCCGACATGTGCTTCGTACGGGGCAAACACAATTCCAGCCCCAGGCCTAGCACGTGATCATCCGATACTGGACAAAAATACGCAATACTACGGTATACTACGCTTGATATAGATCATATTTCCTGTAAGGATATTTCCGGAGAATTGGGTAGGCATGGCGCTTTGCTAGAAGCCAACCTTGTCTTGTAAATCGGTATAAACGTAGTACGAGGTACTTACGTGTTCGGATAGTCCGACGACCGTATTTACTGCCAACATATCCGGAGATCTCATGGGTCGCTTCCCAAAGATTCACCGATGATGTATGACTCGCACTAAAATTAATCTGGGATTAATTCGATGAGAGAAAATTAATCTGGGATTAATTCGATGAGAGAGAAAATTAATCTGGGATTAATTACTGAGATATTTTATCTGGGATAAAATATTAATAAAAGAGAGAGAACGATTATTTGGAATTAATCGATAAAATAATATATTCGATATATTATGCGAGATTAGATTTCGACGCGAAATTGAAATTGGATTTTAATTCGGGCGAACGAATTAATTTAGAATTAATTCGTTAGCGACGTGAATAGTGAATTCGCTAGGCGTAATCATTTAATTACGACGCGACAGAAAATTCGTTAATTTGGAATTAGCGAACCCGAGCCCGAGATTATTTGCGAGCGCATTCGTATTTCGAATTCGAGTGCGGCACGCAAGTCAAATCAAGCGTCAAATCGCTAGTCGCATCAAGCGTCAAATCATTAGTCACTTTGAGTGATGTGACAAGTTGTCACTTGATTTGATTGATTGATGTGGTGGTTGAAAAGCACCTTTTGCTTTTTCTTTTGACTTTTGATTTAAAGTTTAATATATATACTTTATTTATTTACTTGGTAAATGTTTTAAAGTAATATATATAAAAAGCTTTTTATTTTCTCTCTCTCCTAAGCATTGAAATTCGGCTCTCTCTCTCCTTGGAGGTGACTCACGTTTTAGGCTTTTGGAGCCAAAATCTTCTTCATCTCTCTCACGGTTTGGAGACCGAATTCTTCATCAATTTTTTGGTTTGATCAATTAATATGGAGAAGAACAAGTGCTAGCACACCTTGGGTTTATACTATGGTGATAGGGAAGTGTCTTCATGAGCTTGTATTTAATTTTTGGAGCTTGAAGCTTTGAGCTTCCATGGAGTCATCAATGGCCGATTATGGAGGAGACCACCACCACCAAAATCGAGCAGTCCATAGCAAGGAGAAGCCTTGGGCGAGCTTATGGAGGGAGCTTGAAGGCTTGTATTCTTCATTTCATCAAAACCCATCAATGTGAGTATGAATTACGCCTTACTCCTTGAGGTATTCATGTGTTTTCTTGCTTGAATTTGTTGATCTGGGACCTATATTAGAAACCAACAATGGTATCAGAGCTTAGTTCAAGCATGAAAAAGTTAGGGTTAAAATTGGGTAAACTCAATTTGAGCATCAATTGGTTAAATTGTTTGATATAGTATGCTTGAATGAGGTTGAATTGATGTTGTGCATGTTCAATTTCAAGAAATTTGGTTGGATCCATTTTTCCCCAAATTTGGGCATGACAAATTGGGTAAAATCAATTGAAGCATGATTTTGTTGATTTGATTGATTAAGTATGCTTGTATGTTGATTAATTGAAGTTGTGTATGTTCAATTTCAAGAAATTTGGTTGGATCCATTTTTCCCCAAATTTGGGCATGACAAATTGGGTAAAATCAATTGAAGCATGATTTTGTTGATTTGATTGATTAAGTATGCTTGTATGTTGATTAATTGAAGTTGTGTATGTTCAATTTCAAGAAATTTGGTTGGATCCATTTTTCCCCAAATTTGGGCATGACAAATTGGGTAAAATCAATTGAAGCATGATTTTGTTGATTTGATTGATTAAGTATGCTTGTATGTTGATTAATTGAAGTTGTGTATGTTCAATTTCATGGAATTTGGTTGGATCCATATTTCCCCAAATTGTGTGTTGGCCAAGATTAATAAATTTGGGTAAACTTGATTTTGAGCATATTTGATGAAATTGGATGATTTAGAATGCTTAAAGTATGTTTAATTGAGGATGATTGGATCAATTTGATGAAAATTAGTTTGGAACAATTTTCCCCAAATTGCTTATGTTGGCCGAATACATATAACCCAAATGTCTTGGTAATTTTGTTGTTTGATCATTAGGTGACCTAAAACAATTGGGTAATGTTGTATTGAAGTTAATTGGATTGAATTTTGATTTGGAACATTTTGCCCAAAATTAGGGTTGGCCGAAAATCAAAGGCATGAAATTCATGGTGATTTTTGTTGTTTGATTCATTGGATGAGTTTAAATTGATTTGGGAAATGATGATTGTGGATTCAATTGGATTGAAACCGAATCGGATTGAAAAACCCCTAATTGCCGAGACTTGAAGCATGTAAATGGGTTTGATTTAATTAAATTGTGTTGGACACTATTTGATAATTAAAGTGCATGATTAATTAGGCTAATTGATGTTTTAGAAATGTTAATTGGGTAATTGATTGTGTATTACACTTAGGTTAATTAATTGTGAAATTTGGAATTTTATAAGTTAATTAATTTGGGCTTGATTTTGGAAATTGGGCTTGTTAGGTTGTAATTGGGCTTTTGGGCTTTGTTGTAACAAAGTTGGGTTTAGGCAAAATTGGTTGGATCCAATTAGGCCCAAAACCGAATCCAAAAGGTCTAATTATGACTTAATGGACCTTAATTATTTAATTGGGCCTAATGGGCCAAAATTAATTTAAAGGCTTATGGGGTAACTCCCGGATTGGACTTTGGTTATCGGTTTGACCCGAGTTGACCAAAAGTCCACGCCTTAAGAAATTAATTAAAAGCCCATTGGACTTGAATTAAATAAACGTTGGACGTTAATCGGGCTTTGAGACCCGTTGCGATTAAATTTGGAATTTAAGTCGTATAGATTCATTAAATGAAGTGTAACATTTAATTTGGAATTAAATAGTGAATTAGAATTAAATGCATATTAAATTGGATTTAATGTTGTAGTTTAATTTAATTCAAGAATGTGTACTTTGAGTACTTATTCGCAAAGACGAGTTTGACTCGCACAAAATCAAATCGTTGTTTGAACATTGGATGATCACTAATTATCAGATTAATTAATTGGATTAGATTGATTGATAACATGCTTGTATGAATACATGGTTGCTATGCATGAATAATGTATATCGGATGGATATTAGTCGGGTGGGACAATTTTGGAAATTGTAATAAATTTGATTTATTAAATTGGACCTGCGTGTCCAGCATTATCACCTCTATACTCTTTGTATTCTCTTCTCACCTATTCCCCTCAATGTAAATGAGGTTTCTTTAGAAGTGTAGTGTAACAGGTAGAAGTAAATACATGTGCTAGCTTTGGAGAGAGAAAATGAGAGATTTGATCTAGGATCAATGTAAAGTATCCATCCGCATATCATTAGTATTTTATTTCATATACGCGTTATTATGTGTTTAGAATGTATGTTTAAGGGTGTATGATGATGAGACCTTAACAAAGATAATAAATTGGTAGCCAATTTGCACGCGAAAAACCCTCGCTCAATATTAAGTGTTTTCCTTCCATTGAGTGATTCTTACTCAAGATCCGAGACTGGCATTGGGTTGTTGGCCAAAGTCAAGCCCTTTGTCCGTCGAAGATGTGTTTGAATCACGAAGGCTTTGTTCCATATCGGTGTCTTGTCCAAGTTGTGGTTTGTTGGCCAAAGTCAAGACCACTTCTTGTCACTCGACATTGATTACGAAGCTTTCCATGGTCAATGGGTCGCGCTTGACTGGGATCACTAGGTTTGTTGTGCCAAAGCCAAGGCTTAGTTGATTCAGAGGAAAAATGTTAGGTAATACATTAGATGTATTGGCATATATAAGATATATGTTTAGGATTGGATTCCGCCTATTGGATCTAGGAATTGGATGAGATCCAATTGATCTTCGAGATCTACCTAGTTAATTATCATACAATTTGTTGGCCAAAGTCAAGATTGTGTGATATTTAACGGATCCTAGCCCACTAGGAAACACGTTTCCCGAGTACTCGACAGAGGGTTAGAGGCTCACCGAAAAATAGTGGGAGGCAAGAATTGAATTAGCAATACTCGTTCAATTACTCGCCATACGCGCTCATTCAAATTATTTCGTCGTTAGATTAAATGTTAGTTGGACTAATATTTAAATTGTTGTTTTAATTTACAGTTGGACTGTATTATAGTTGATTATATATAATTGAATTATATTAATCAATATATTTTGAATTAATTAATTTCAGTTTACAGTTGATTTTATAATTGGATTATAGTAATCAATGTAATTGAGGTTAATTAATTTAAATTATATTTGATTATATAGTTGGATATTACTATTATAATCATTATAATCAATAGTACCACAAATCGTTGATTAAATAGTTGGACTATTAGAATCAAGATAAAATGAAAGATTAGTGTTTAAAACATAATCCTGGGTGAAAATGTATTTAAACGACTTTAATTTTCAAATTGGGAATAATTTCAGGATGGTCCTGGAAATTAATAAGTTATTTTATTTGATAAAATAATGAATTATGCCTAAAGCCCGGAGTTAAGCAAATAAGTTGAATATGAATTTGGAATATTCATATAATGACATTATAGTGCTTAATCCATTATACTTTGATTTTAGAAAGTACTAAAATTGCAAATAAAAAATTCTTGGAGAATTAATGACTATTCTCAAGGAGACAAAGTCAAACTTTGCAATTAGGCAAGTTGTGCAAGGCACGCCTTACTTATTCTAGAAACCCGAGGCTTGGCCAAAGGCTACTGGAATATTGAAAATGGCAAAGGCAAAATCATTATAATCTTTTGGGAAGATAAAAGGATATATCCTAAGAAGGAATTGAAGACGAGCAAGGCTCTTACTTCAAATATGTTTGTCATAATTATGTTCACAACTAGTATTGAAATTGGATTTTAAATACTTAGAGTGATACATAAATATGTACTGTTGTTCAGAATCTGTTTTGAACAGGATACTGACTTCAACTGAGATTTATCTGCGAATAGTAAACGGGACGATAGTCGCTGTTTTAACCGTAGATATCTGAATTTAGGAACTGCCTTCGGGTTAGTACTTAAATTTAGAAACTGTTATAATGTAACTAGTTTGACTAGAAACATTATCTCTATATCGCGTATAACCCACTGCGGGTGTACCTTTATATTCTAGAACACTAAAGTGTTTTATTATATAAAGATGATATTGAGATAAACACATTAGATGTGAATAACAGCATTTATATTTTGAATATAAATAATATCTCAAATACATAACATGACAAATAAATAGCTCAAGTTGATTTGATCTGAAGACTACTTTGTGGCATTGATGTCAGGGACACTATTAAACAAGAATCGTATATCCGCACTTTTGAAGAGTGGGTACCAGGACTGATTTGATTCCATTCAAATAAAGTCTACGAATCTAGTCTATTTGGGCAAAGTGCCTAAAACACTATTTACTTGGTAAAAGTGTAAATACCACCGATCTGTTAGCCCTACTTCATAGTGAAGCAAGTGGGCCCATGTCTAGCTAGGCTAGATTTGGATATGAATATTTCGTGACCTGTACGGATGTGGCATCGCGTATAGTTATGTGTTTCTTTTGATGAACACAAATCGGAAACTTTCACAGTTTCGACACGAAATAGACAAACAGATCAGCTAAAGTATTAAACCGTCACGGTAAGACCGTAATGGAAAATACTTAAGCAATAAGTTTCTCGTATACTTGAAAGAGTATAGTATTCTTTCAATAGAGGACTCCTCCCGGAACACGTCAGTTTGACGGTGTGTCTGAACTGAGAGACCGAATTTTGTTGGACATGATAAGGTTAATCATGAGTCGCTCTGAGCTACCATTTCCTTCCTTCACGGATACGCATAAACAGTGCAGAACTTATTTTGAATAAGGTTCCATAAATCTGTTTGGCAGATTTCATATTAAATATGAACAGGAAAGAACCAGGTTTCTCATTCCTGACCATTTGGGTATGCTTGGCATATGTTTGGATGATACCAAACTAAAACCCAAATTTGGATAAGTGCCAAAAGTAGGTCATCCTAGGGATACCATAAGTATTGTACTTAAACACCTCACAAGAACAATTAGATTGTTGCTCACCATGCGGTTTTCCTGAGAGGAATACTGATATGCAGTGGTAAGTGGGAGGATAGTATAACTCGATGAAAATCGGAGTAATACTGTTCATGGCACTGAATCTTAATGGAACATGAATAGTTCATCAAGGATGAGACTATTACCATTAATCTTCGAATACACAAGAAACGCGTAGGTAGAATAGAGAGTCAGAAAACAACTTGGGGTATGGGTTTCTGATCTCACCTCATAAAGATGTCTATCTTATTGAGGAATACCAACTGGCTACGTATAGAGGAAGTGATACAAGGTATCGACTGCCTTATTATGGCAAAGTGCCATATAATCCGAAATGGATTCCATGTAAATCAACCAGTTTGGATACTAGTTGATGTACCACAAGGCATTGTGGCTACTGGTACTATAAGTCTTCAAGGAAGACGTACATGGATGGCAACATACCAACGTATAAAGCTAGGCTTTTAACGGAAGGGTATCGTTATCGACATTGTGTTGATTACGATTCAACCTTTTACCTATTGCCACGGTAAATCCATTTGGATAATGCTTCCTGATGCGAGCATGAGTTCTTGGAATTATCGTTTTGATGTAATCATAATGATTTATGATTTAATTCAAAACGAAAATGATTCTTGTGTAAATAAGAGGTTAGTGGAAGCGCACAGACAGTGGATGTCCTATAAAATAATGATAATACGTCATTTCTTGGAAAATGATATTCCCATAAATAATCGGTGAAAGCTTGGCTTTCATGATAACGACTATGAGTCGTAACAACGGTACTATAAAAGTAGAAAACACGGAACAGTGAGCTGGAAATCTTCCAAGCAAGATACTGTTACCGAATAAACAACAAATGCGGTTATGTTGCAGCACTGAGGCAGCAATAGAAGTCATTTGGGTCGATACATATCTAATTAGATTAGATATAGTTCTGTTAGCAGCTGAGCTAGGCGTCAGCACAGGCTAAAGAATTAATGGTCTCATCAACGATCCAGATACATACTTATATTCATCTGATTCATTCAGATCATACATCGTGGCGATGTGATGATCAAATAAATTGCATCAAGATGTTATTCGTACAAATCCGCTGACGAAAGCTTTTCTCAGCAGTTTGAGCCAACCGTACATAGTTCGGGTGTAAGACACTCGAGTGACTGGCTATAGGCCAAGTGGGAGATTGTTGGACAATTGACCCATAGCGTCACTATTTGTACAGATCATGGTGTTGTTGTACAAATTAACTATGTGACAAAGGAGATTGCACTCTTATCATTTGTGATTAGATCACCTAGATATATAAATGATGAGAGGTCCCTATGATTTGTTCCTGGACGGAGAATGATATGAGACAGTATCAGTCCACGAAGGATAAATCATTAAATATCCCTAGTCAGAGTATTATCGAGATTGTACATCGATAAATACGTAAAAGACTAGTATTACACTTGTGCACGTTTGTGAGGGCACAACGGCATAGTTCTCATATATTTGGGTATATGATACTCATGCAAGTGTAATATGAGGTTGTGTTTCACCGATGGTACGGGAAACAGCTTCGCTCTGGAATAACCCCCGCGGAATCCCATTGGTAGTATGACTATGTGTCTATGGGAGTCTGCAATCAGGGTAGGTGTATTTGGTCTTAACCCTGAGACTTGCACCGCTAATACTTACGATAATCGATATACTTTAGTTGAGGTCGTCTAGGGCTTTAACCGGTTCTGTGTACGCCAATTCTGGGTATATTGAGAATCGTAGTGTGTTGGGTGTGATGTCAAGACGGAAGTGTCACTCCAGTCATATGGAGATGATGGTCACGTAGGATACGGTATTAGTGCTCTCAAATGCTCGCTATCGGGATATTATGACTAGGTCATGTTTATATCCGATTATAGAGACTAGTTACCAGACATCCGACATGTGCTTCGTACGGGGCAAACACAATTCCAGCCCCAGGCCTAGCACGTGATCATCCGATACTGGACAAAAATACGCAATACTACGGTATACTACGCTTGATATAGATCATATATTCCTGTAAGGATATTTCCGGAGAATTGGGTAGGCATGGCGCTTTGCTAGAAGCCAACCTTGTCTTGTAAATCGGTATAAACGTAGTACGAGGTACTTACGTGTTCGGATAGTCCGACGACCGTATTTACTGCCAACATATCCGGAGATCTCATGGGTCGCTTCCCAAAGATTCACCGATGATGTATGACTCGCACTAAAATTAATCTGGGATTAATTCGATGAGAGAAAATTAATCTGGGATTAATTCGATGAGAGAGAAAATTAATCTGGGATTAATTACTGAGATATTTTATCTGGGATAAAATATTAATAAAAGAGAGAGAACGATTAATTTGGAATTAATCGATAAAATAATATATTCGATATATTATGCGAGATTAGATTTCGACGCGAAATTGAAATGGATTTAATTCGGGCGAACGAATTAATTTAGAATTAATTCGTTAGCGACGTGAATAGTGAATTCGCTAGGCGTAATCATTTAATTACGACGCGACAGAAATTCGTTAATTTGGAATTAGCGAACCCGAGCCCGAGATTATTTGCGAGCGCATTCGTATTTCGAATTCGAGTGCGGCACGCAAGTCAAATCAAGCGTCAAATCGCTAGTCGCATCAAGCGTCAAATCATTAGTCACTTTGAGTGATGTGACAAGTTGTCACTTGATTTGATTGATTGATGTGGTGGTTGAAAAGCACCTTTTGCTTTTTCTTTTGACTTTTGATTTAAAGTTTAATATATATACTTTATTTATTTACTTGGTAATGTTTTAAAGTAATATATAAAAAAAGCTTTTTATTTCTCTCTCTCCTAAGCATTGAAATTCGTCTCTCTCTCTTCCTTGGAGGTGACTCACGTTTTAGGCTTTTGGAGCCAAAATCTTCTTCATCTCTCTCACGGTTTGGAGACCGAATTCTTCATCAATTTTTTGGTTTGATCAATTAATATGGAGAAGAACAAGTGCTAGCACACCTTGGGTTTATACTATGGTGATATGGAAGTGTCTTCATGAGCTTGGATTTAATTTTTGAGCTTGAAGCTTTGAGCTTCCATGGAGTCATCAATGGCCGATTATGGAGGAGACCACCACCACCAAAACCGAGCAGTCCATAGCAAGGAGAAGCCTTGGGCGAGCTTATAGAGGGAGCTTGAAGGCTTGTATTCTTCATTTCATCAAACCCATCAATGTGCGTATGAATTCCGCCTTACTCCTTGATGTATTCATGTGTTTTCTTGCTTGAATTTGTTGATCTTGGGACCTATATTAGAAACCAACAGTTGATAACATCTAAGGAGACACTGGACTTCATCTTTGATTTCTTGAAGGAGGACTCAGTTGGACACGGGGTAATTGGCAAGGTAAGAGAAGACATGAGTCGAGTAAATTCTACCAGCATAGGCTCCAGCCGTGTGAGATTGGCTGGCAGAATGTCTTGACCGATATCCAAGCTAGTGAAAGTCGAATATTGACAGAGGACTTCATTCAAGGCCTCCAAATCCAAACTGGAGCTTGCTGAAGGTATTGGCCGAGAAGAAGGGGTGTACCTGATATGCCCAATTGGCTAAGGCATCATGGATGGACTAAAGGATGACATTGTGACCCTGTGAGAAAAAATAGAGTGAGAATCGAAACTGAGAAAAATACTTACAGCATCAGGAGCACAAACTGATGATGATGGCTTATCAATTGAGGGAGCTACTAGAGCAGTGGTGGTGGACGGTGGAGATGCAAGATGACTGCCCCCAAGGAAAAGATTGAGGGATGCTTACCTCTAGGAAAATAAAAATTGAAGGGCTTAAAGATGGCATTGAAGAGGATCAGTCGTATTGGGTATGCAGAAGATGACTGATGCGCGGAGAAGGCTCAGGATCGCGCTCTAGAAGGTTAGGTTTGTCAATCCCTGAAGAATCAGTCGAAGAATCAGATGAGTCAAAAATATCAACCACCTCGAACTCCGCATAAATCTGTCTAACCATCTCAGAGTTAATGAGGGATCTAGCTCTCTCTAAAATCCTAAGCTCAACCTAGCTAAAAATACCAGATCCTTAAAGGAACCATTAGGCCAAACAACCATCCATTTATGGATTAGAAGAAAGACAACACGTTCAAGGTAAATCCGCTCAGAGTCTTCATCGGGATCTTGAATGATGGGATGATAGTAAAAAAATGGGGCTATCTTGGAGAATCTCATCTATGAGAGGGTCACGACTCCCTAAGACTAAGTCGAATAAAGTAAAATGAGGGAACGTCCCAAAAGTAGGACTCGCGCAGCCTCTTCGGCCTAAGGCGTATGTTGGACGATGGGTGTTGTTACAGTTTCACAGCCTGAGCTGGTTCGGCCCGAGGGCGATGAATCGAAGGCTCATCATCAGGGTCAAAGCTAGGAGAGGACGGAATAGATGATGAGGAACTCCTCTTCCTGCACCGATGCGCTGTATTAGACTTCTTGGAAATGACCAATCTCTTGAACCTAGATGTTTCGGCTCGGTTCGCCGAAAGGGATTTGGAAGAAGAAAAAGAAAGAGTATTATATACAATGGGTGGAGTGGAAGAAAAACCTGGCACGGCCGGCATGCCAAAATTTTTCTGAAGAGAAAGTGAGATCTCAAGAGCGAAGGAAACTCATCAAAGTCCTCGTCTCCGATTGGCATTGGTCTACCTCTGGGAGCATTAAGACTTTGAATCGTTTCGAGAATGAAACAGAACAAGCATAGAAAAGAGGAAGAGGCCATGTCTGGATAAGGAAAGTTTAGAAATAGACTTCAACTCCAACCTTGCCAATGGCCCCGATCAAAAAATCATGGGCTAGCTCGCGTACACAGAAATCTATAATAGATGCAAGCTAGTACATCATCACTGTAGGGGGCCGGGAAACTATGGACGAGGTAGGACTATCATCCGTAAGGAAAGGAAAAAAGAATGAGTTTCAAAAAGAGTGTACAAATGTTTAAAATAGTCGATTGGGCGAGCATGAGGCCAGCACAAGAGTTAGGACAATCTGACTCAATCAATCCAAAAATAGGAAATATATGATTGATCCATAATTAGGCTAACCAGAGTGGGCCATAAGCGATGGAGGAAGATTTATAATGAATTTGGTTTAAGAGAGTGGCCAACCTCATATAAAGAGTAGCCACAATAAAGGAAGTAAGATCAAAAGAACAATTATTGGCTATGTCAGAAGGCAAATGAAGATAGCCAACTGCATGTTTTTGGCTCGGCAAACAAATGATGAATTAGCAAAGGCAGTAATAGAAGAATGTTATGCGTTCCTGGACTCAAACGAGAGTGTTAAGGCCCACGAAGGGCACAGTGCGGGGTAAGAGTTAAATTAAGGGTTTTCAAATAAAGGAGGGTGGATTGGAATTTAGAACGAGCAGAAACGACAGTGCGCATATGGGATAGGACCCGTCAAAACACTTATATCACGCAGGATGATGGTCATGGGACCAAGTGGAAAGACGAAGGTATTATACTCAGTGGACCAAAAGATAAAGGAGATGAGGAATAGCAAGTGATCAAAGGCAGAAACATGAAGGGAGAGTTCAAGAAGGGGGCAGAATGTCCGCACGCTCGAAAAGGCTTCTAGTTTCACCATCAGCCTCAGCCTCCATGTGATGAACCAATCGCTGAAGCTGGGATGTGACTAAGGCCAGGTACGAACGACATTGGCCAGACACATAGAGGAGAGAGGTAAAGGTTCAGAAAGAAGAAGATCACTTGTAAGAGTGAAGAGTTGGGCCAAGTGAACAGTAGCAATGGCTTCTTCTCCATCGATGAAGGCAGAGCCAAGAGCGAAGGTGCCCGTTGTTAAGTCGAGAGAGATCAGATGAGCAGAGTCAACTAAAGGATCTTTGAGGGCTTTCTTGTATTCTAAGAAGGTAGAGGTTTCGAGGCATTTGGAAGCAGAAGATGAAGACTCTATTAGAGGATTAAGAGAGAAAGTCTGGGATTTTTATGCTTAAGTAAGAAGATTGTAGGTAAAATTGGAATGAGGAATAAATGAGACCTTTTATAGCCAATAGGGATGACAAGCATTTTGTTTCCCTAGACAAATGGCACACCCTAAATGGAATCAAAAGGAAAGGGCGAGAGTCGTGAAAGACAAGATGCAATATTGTAAACTAAAAAGAGACGTGCGTCAATTGGAGCGATGTGAGGAAAATGTGCGCATTTAAACGAGGAAACGATAGGCAATGAAAGCATCTCTCATTTAATGAGGGGTCATCTCAATGATGTATTAAATGAAGCTATATTTAATGAAGAAAAATTTTATTGTCACCCTAAGTGTTGCATTAATGAAGGATAAAAAAAACTTACAGTTATGAAATACGGCTCCAATTCCATTGACTAAATCAATTAGGTTGTTTTTAAGGGGTAATTGTTTACAATCAAAAATTACAATAATCGAGCACACCCAATCGGCTCAGTAGCCAAATCATCCAATCGGCCTAATGACAGAATTACCAAATCGACCTAGTAGCCAAATCGCTCAATCGACCAAGTGGCCAAATCACCCCAACTAGCCAAAACAAAAACCCAACCAAAGATCAGTTGCACAAACGTCATCTGATAGTTGAAGGATTTGATGCATTTTCATAACTTTACCATAAGTAAGCACATCATAACATGAGCACAATCTGACAGTTACCACAACTTGTAGGCATGACTATAGCAGTTGGTATAAGTGGCAGAAGAATGAGTGAGGAGTTACAGAATGTGTCATACAATCCAGCAGTTACAAGAGGCTAAGGGCACAACTAGAGTAGATGTCATAGCTGGCAGAATAGGAAGTAAGGAGTTGCAAGATATGGGATTCAACCGCTCAAGCAGTTACCAGACAGTTATTTGCACCACTAGATAAGCTCAAAGTCAAATCTGACAAAAAATAAACAAAACACTTATGAGCAATGTAATTCTTATTTATCTAGATTAATCAACTAGGATTGTGTGCTTGCGTCCCTTGGAAGCATTTCTCAATAAAATCAATCACCCTTTTTGGGACTTTATTCCAAGAGATTTGAACCTCACAAGTTCTCTTTTTGCTGTTCAACACAATTTTTCCTTTGTAATTTATCTATATATATATATATGTTGGAAATTCTTTACATATTCATTAAGGATATATATGTCTTTTGAATGCAATGGGTGCATGAGAGGGGTACAACCCTTTGGAGGGTTGCATCCCACCCCAAGGGGCACCCCATTGGCACCTTTCCATTCCTTTATAAAGGAGGCTCTATGTCCAATTAATATAGACATAAGACAATATGAATTTAAGAGTCAAGTTTTCCATTTGTTTTGAGAGAGAGTTCCACCATATTCCAAGTTCATATACTTGTTAAGGAGTGCTCCTTGAACAAGAAGCAACCAAGTTATCCTGGGAGAACATTGGCCAATTCGAATCCGTGAAGCACCTGTGACGGAGGCTAATAAGTTCTTAAGGACAGGGAGATCTCAACTTGGATTCGTCATTGCATTTTCCAGGTTTTCTATAGTTTTTCATGTTTTAGGGTTTTTTGATAATTTGATTAGTATTTACTGGTTAATTTGTTTGAAGCATGTTGTTTTAATGTTTAATAACACTATTTGGACAACAATCTTAAGAACTTATTATACTAGTGTTGTTAGATAGTAATTCGCATGCTAGGTTAGAAAATTTTCTGGAAAAATACGAACTGTGCATGAAAAACACGTAGGGCGTTCGAACACCCGACGAACGCGAAGGCTTAAATTTAAAATTTCGTAAGAACGTTCGAACGCGTTCAAAAGCAACTCGAACGCAAACTCTTTGGAATCATTCCGTTTAAACGCGTTTTCGAACACTATTCGAACGTGAACTCTCTGGAATCATTCTGTTCGAACGTGTTATCAAACGCTACTCGAACGTGAACTCTCTGGAAACACTTCGTTCGCACGCGTTGTCAAACGCAACACGAATGCACACACACTGGATAGTCTCGTTCGAACGTAGATACGAACGCGACACTAACGAAATCATCTTGTAATTATTATAAACTGCAAACTTAGATTGATAATAACTTAGTAAATCATATATTGTAACACATTAATCTTGGTAGTATAGATTTAAGTTATTATTAGGTTGTTTAATTATCACAAGCATACATATGGTGATAAAGTTGAAATTGATTGTGTGTTGCATACTTGGGTAAGAATTTAAAGTGTAATCATACACAAGAAATTCCATCCAATCTTGATTGACACTTACACATATATCACACATATCGTATATTATTTGTGCATTTGAAGAAGTGTAATTCTGGGTTTGAATTGTTAAAAGATCATTTTGAAAAAGTTTTTAAAGAATATTCTG
The DNA here is from genome assembly GCA_019454045.1 of Zanthoxylum bungeanum. Lineage (NCBI taxonomy): Eukaryota > Viridiplantae > Streptophyta > Magnoliopsida > Sapindales > Rutaceae > Zanthoxylum > Zanthoxylum bungeanum. Next base: position 10,304 of record SKCR01041679.1, on the reverse strand, counting down.
TCAAAAATGCGATAAGAGCCTAAGTGGTCAGAGACTTAAGTGGTTACTCCGGACCCCCTCCCCCCCCCCCCGTCCTTTGGGAATATTCGTTTATTCATTTTTATAAAGAATCTTTAGTTAAAATTCGAGGACTTGTGTTTATTGGAACCACAGTCCAATAGAACAACAAGTGGTTACCTAGTATATCATTTTGAACAAGATCATACGTTGATCATTATGCAATTTTCTTTTGTAGATTAATTGACCCCTATTGGATTTTCCAGTTACAAATGGCTAGCGGAAACATCACAGTACCGGTCTCTCATGGAGAAAAGCCGGAGAAATTTGGTGGGGCAAATTTCAAACAATGGCAGAGCAAAATGCTGTTCTACCTGACAACTCTCCAGTTGGCTAAATTCCTCAAAGATCCTCCGGGTCCTGTAGAAGGTGAATCGGAAATGGCCAAGGAAAGCAAGAACAAACATGGATGTCTGGAGACTTCTTATGCAAGAACTACCCTTGGGTGGTCTTGACAATACCCTGTACAATGTGTACCAATGGATGACTTCTGCGAAGATTCTCTGGGAATCTCTCGAGAAGAAGTAAAACCGAGGATGCCGGACAAAAGAAATTTATCGTGGTAGGTTCCTGGACTACAAGATGGTAGATTCAATTACGGTGATGTCTCAATTGGGAGAACTGCAGTTGATCATTCATGAAATACTGGATGAGAGAATGAAACTCTGTGAGATGTTTCAAGTTGTCGTCATAATTTAAAAGTTACCTCCATCATGGAAGGACTTCAGGAGCTATCTGAAACACAAAAAGAAACAGATGAGCCTTGAAGACCTCAGTGTTCGATTGAGAATCGAGGAGGACAACAGGAAGTCTGAGAAGGCCAGCTACAAGACTATGGAATCTAAGGCCAACATCATTGGGGTGTAAAGGTAGCAAGAAGAGAAAGAACAGTGGAGCTGATTCTTCGAACAATAAGTTCAAGGGGAAATGCTACAACTGTGGAAAGAGCGGTTATATGTCAAAGGACTGCAGAAACAAGAAGTCTCGGACAAGCGCAAGAGAAAGAAAAATGAGGCCCATGTTACTGAAGGAGAGCAGCTGACTGATGAGATCTCAGAGATGGAACTATCAGCAATGGTAACCGAAGCCAACATAGTTGGGAATCCAAGATGTTTTCCTTGTATCATAAGGTCGATGGCGGCGATCATCTGACAATGGGAAACTCATCTACCTCTCAGGTGGTTGGACAAGGCACAGTGGTTCTGAGGATGACATCTGGAAAGGAGCTAACGTTGAAGAATGTACTGCATGTTCCAGATATTCAGAAGAACTTAGTCTCAGGATCTCTCCTTAGTAAGGCTGGTTTTAAGCTTGTATTTGTTCTGATAAGTTTGTAATGACAAAGAATGATATGTATGTAGGAAAAGGTTACCTAACTGAGGGCCTTTTCAAACTAAATGTAATGATTGTCAATCGTGTTATTAATAAAGCTAGTACTTCTGCTTATATTATTAAGTCACAAAATGTATGGCATGAGAGGTTAGGACATGTTAATTATGATATCATGCGTAAATTAATTAACATTGACCTTATACCTAAATTTGCAATTGATAGCCAACATAAGTGTGAGGCATGCGTTGAAGCAAAATGCATAGTACATCATTTCATTCTGTGGAACGTAATTCTGAACCTTTAGAACTTGTACACACTGACGTGTGTGACATGAATATTATGCAAACAAGAGGCGGTAAAAGTACTTTGTCACTTTTATCGATGACAGCACAAGATTCTGCTATGTGTACTTGCTGAGGAGCAAACTGAAGCTATTGAGAGCTTTGTACACTATAAGAACGAAGTTGAAATTAACTTGGCAAGAAAATCAAAAGAATCAGGAGTGATAGAGGTGGTGAATACGTTTCACCATTCGGTGAATATTATTCTGTGCACGGAATTATTCACGAAACCACTTCTCCTTATTCTCCTCAACATAACGGAATTGCAGAGCGCAAAAACCGAACGTTGAAGGAAATGATGAACGCCATGTTGATGAGTTCGGGTTTACCCCCAGAACTTGTGGGGGAGCCTTGCTTTCCACGAACTATGTTCTAAACAAGCTTCCTCACAGAAGATTGGACAAGACACCATATGAGTTGTGGAAAGGTTTCGTACCTTCCTAAAAATACCTAAAAGTGTGGGGGTGTCTTTCCAAAGTAATGGTTCCTAAACCTAATAAGGTTAGAATAGGACCCAAAATGGTTGACTGTATATTCATTGGATATGCTCGCAACAGTAGTGCGTATCGATTCTTGGTACACAAGTCTGAGATTCTTGACATCAATCCGAACACGATAATTGAGTCAAGGAATGCGACATTTTTTGAAGAGATGTTTCCTTGTAAGGAAAGACAAAGAACAGAGTCTCTCAAAAGAACAATTGATAATGTCAAGGACAGTGATCAGGTTGACCAAGAATCAGATCAACGTGCAAATGTTGAGACAATCGAGCCTAGACGTGGCAAAAGAGCTAGAACGTCTAAGTCGTATGGTCCCGATTTTATGACATACTTCTTAGAAAATAAGCCTCAAAGCTATAAAGAAGCTGTGTCTTCTCCGGAGGCACCTCTGTGGAAAGAGGCTATTAACAGTGAGATTGATTCAATCCTACAGAATCATACTTGGGAGTTGGTTGATCTTCCTCCAGGTTGTAAGCCGCTGGGCTACAAATGGATATTCAAACGGAAGATGAAAACGGATGGATCAATAGATAAGTATAAGGCAAGACTTGTCATAAAAGGTTATAGACAAAAGGAATGCCTTGATTACTTTGACAAATATTCACCAGTGACTCGTATCACATCGATAAGAATGCTTATAGCCATAGCAGCTATATTGGTCTTGAAATACATCAAATGGATGTAAAGACGGCATTCTTGAATGATGAATTGGATTAAGAGATTTACATGGAACAACCAGATGGTTTTAGTGTTCCTGGACAAGAACAGAAGGTGTGCAAACTTGTAAAATCCTTGTACGGATTAAAACAAGCACCTAAACAATGGCATGAGAAATTTGACAAGAAATGTTGTCAAGTGGGTTTAAAACCAATGAGTGTGATAAGTGTGTGTACACCAAATCAACTCAAAAATGATATGTCATTGTGTGTCTCTATGTAGACGATATGCTGATAATTGGTAGTAATCATGAAATGATTCAGTCTACCAAAAGCATGTTATCCAGCAGATTTGATATGAAAGATATGGGAATAGCTGATGTAATCCTAGGAATTAAGATTTCTAGGACATCAGACGGATATATATTATCTCAGACTCATTATATTGAGAAGATACTTGATAAATATATCAAAGGGGATCTAAATATGGCTAGAACCCCTGTAGACATAACTCTTCATCTATCAAAGAATACTGGTTCAAGCGTATCGCAATTAGAGTATTCGAGAATCATAAGAAGTCTGATGTATCTCACGAATTGCACACGACCAAATATCGCTCAAGCTATGAACCGTCTTAGTAGATATACGAGCAATCCAGGACATAACCACTAGAAAGCCATTGTAAGAGTTTTGAGGTATCTAGAGAAACTTCAAAATATGGACTACATTACGAGAGATATCCTGTTGTACTAGAGGGATACAGCGATGCTAACTGGATATCTGATACGGTGGATTCCAAATCTACGAGTGGATTTATTTTCACACTTGGTAATGCAGCCGTGTCATGGAAATCCTCGAGGCAAACATGTATTGCCCGGTCTACTATGGAATCAGAGTTCATAGTGTTAGACAAAACAGCGGAAGAAGCAGAATGGCTTAGAAACTTCCTGAAGGATATTCCTAGTTGGCCCAAACCGGTGCCAGCGATTAGCATATATTGTGATAGCCAATCGGCTATTGGGAGAGCCCAAAATACAATGTATAATGGTAAGTCTCGACACATACTTCGGAGACATAATACCATACGTCAACTGCTCTCAAGTGGCATACTAACGATCGATTATGTCAAGTCGAAGGAAAACCTAGTGGATCCACTAACTAAAGGTTTACCTCGAGAGCAAGTTGAGAAGTCATCGAAGGGAATGGGCTTGAAGCCTATAAATTAAGAATTGTCACTGTGGAAACCCAACCTAGCTGACTGGAGATCCCAAGATCTAGGTTCAAAAGGGACAACTGAAACTTTGTGCAATTCAAAACAAGCACTGAAGAGTTTTTTACTCTTTCCCATTCCGATAATGACGATGAGTGCTGTCTGTCATTGGTTAGGATAAGCTAAGGCTTTTAATGATCACTATATTAGGAGATGAGTCCTAATGGGGGTAAAGACAGATTATCTCTTCATAGTAGATCACCTATTTCAATAAGAAGTGAGGCCGCTTCCATGGGAACTTTTAAGGCGGGTTACCCTAAAGTACTTGATGAATCCGGGACAGTTGTTCAGGGCCGAAATGAACACAACCGTAGAACGGGAAAATGGTCGAAGTAAAGCTGTGTGTTGGCAGTTGTCTTGGTTTACACCAACGGCAGAACAGTTCAAGACTATGGTTACTGGTTTGCCAAGTAAATCTGATTGTAATTCACTATGAAAGGTTCAAGGCGAAAGCTACCTATTTCGATGCAGATTTAGTTCATGGTAACTCTTTCAAGTGTCTACATGAATATTTGAAGAATTGTGGGGGATTGTTGGAAATTCTATAAATATTCATTAAGGATATATATGTCTTTTGAATTCAATGGGTGCATGAGAGGGGTACAACCGTTTGGAGGGTTGCACCCCACCCCAAGGGGTGCACATTGGCACCCTTACATGCCTTTATAAAGGAGGCTCTATGTCCAATTAATATAGACAAAAGACAATCTGAATTTAAGAGTCAAGTTTTCCATTTGTTTTGAGAGAGAGTTCCATCATATTCCAAGTTCTATACTTGTTAAGGAGTACTCCTTGAACAAGAAGCAACCAAGTTATCCTGGGAGAACATTGACCAATTTGAATCCGTGAAGCACCTGTGACGGAGGCTAATAAGTTCTTAATGACATAGAGATCTCGACTTGGATTCGTCATTGCATTTTCCAGGTTTTCTATAGTTTTTCATGTTTTAGGGTTTTATATAATTCGATTAGTATTCTAGTTTAATTTGTTTGAAGCATGTTATTTTAATGTTTAATGACACTATTTGGACAATAATATATATATATATATTCATATATTTCAGGAATGCTTGAGAAAAATAATATCCGTGAGGAAGACTTGGTAGACTTGTGCAGCTAGCATTTTCATATCAAGTGAACCCTCTAGCTGTTGTCTAAACTCTAACTTCTTGAGCTACGCTGTCACGACCCCCTCCCTAGAGTGGGCCCAACCCTAGAAAGATGTTCGTAGACTTCTTTAGCACAAGCATTCTATAAGCCAAATCAACCAATTTTAAACACACAAATAATACATCACAAATTACAAACCCATAAAGTATACACAACATTTATGGTTTACAACACAAGACTTAAAAATACAAATGACGACTCGAATGTCTGGACCAACCCGAAAATACAACTGTGGCACGTGGATCCAAATCTGGTACTGCTCCTACTATTCTCGCGAACTACCTAAAATGTTTGGGGGAAGAGGGGAGTGAGCTTAAAAAGCTAGCAAGTAAGTACTCATTCTCTCAACATGACCTCACCAAAAAAATAGGGTTATATATATATATATATATATAATATATGAAAATAGCATATATTATAATGTCATCTCATACATCATCCCACAACAATACAAACATCCATCAATATGGTTGCTAATCCGGGTTTAGTATAACAGAGGATTGAAACCAATGGGAGAGTACCTCATCACAACTCCCAAGGTTTCCAACCATATCAACTCGTAAAATGTGAGTGAAATATAACCAATGGGGGAGTCCCCGTATACCCCCAAATCAAAAACCAATGGGAGAGTACCTCATCACAACTCCCAAGGTTTTCAATCATCTCATACCATCTGATGTATCATCACATCATCTCAAATCCGACCACTATTATACAAAACCAGCTGCATAACACAACAACACAAATAATCCAATACAATCACATCTCGCATCCAATCCATCAATCTCATCTCAACAATCATGATTTCATATTTATCATGCTTTTAATATTTCAATATAATATCTCACAAATATGTAAATATATATAACAAAATATATATAATTATACCAATGTATTTATATATATATTCCGACTCTCACAACAACCAAATCATCAAATAATTATGTTAAGAGAATCACCACGGAGTGTACTTACCTCGATCCACGCAAAAGTCTCGAATGCCTATATTCTCGCTAAGAATCTCAATCGGTCGCTCAAATTGCAAAGTCGATAACGACAATCAACTCGATATTTCCAAACGTCTATACTGAGTAGAGAAACAGCAACGAACGGCTCCGGAACTAGCTGAAACGCTCAACGAGGCAAGCAGGCCCCACAACGAAGATCGGGCCCCACCACCAAAAAGCGGACCCCACAATCAGATACTTTCAACGGTGAATATATTACCAAAACGCTCGTATAATCGAGAGCAACAATCTGATGCGATCGGATCGCCGATCCAACGTCGGATCTCAAATTCTAGTAATATTCCCGAATTGCCTGTAATTATAAAACGGAAAACAACTCAAACGATGTCGGATCAGGAAGTGACCACTGGCGTTGGAAAGATTTCGGTCTGAAAAACATTCACTCGCCGGAGGTGGTCGTCAAAAGTGACCGGAGATGGGCGAAAATTGCAGAAGAACCGGCGGCGAGTCGTTCCCTTCAAGCGGCTCGTCCAGAGGCCGATGGTCCCGATCTCGGCGGCTCTGGAAAGCTGATGGCGGCATATATATGGTGGTCCGGCGCGTGGTGGCAAAAGGTCAACGTGTGAAACGGCGGCGGCGGTTCAAAGATTGGCATTGAGGAGAGAAAAAGAAAAGGAGAGAGAAAGAAATTTTATTTTTTATTTTTTTTCTTTTTTTAAATGTTTGATTGTTCTCTGCTATCACGCGTCCCTTGTCTCTCTTATAAATTCAAAAGCAAAAACTTTTAATATTAAATTTTTTTTTTTTTTGCCAGCTAACACGCACAATCTCACAATCTACCCACCTTACAAAAATTTCATCCCCGAATTTTCTAAATCCTCAAATAGTTCTGGATATTTTTCCTTCTATCTTTTTCCAATTCCCAAGTTGCCTCTCGAATATGATGATTAGTCCACAAGACCTTTACAAGGGGAATCTGTCTGGATCTCAACTCTTGGACCTTCCGTTCTACAATCTTCACAGGATTTTCTTCATAAGTCATATTCTCACTCAACTCAACCGGTTGGTTCTCCAGGATGTGAGTAGAATCTGGTACGTACTTTTTCAGCATCGACACATGAAATACATTGTGAATCCTTTCTAACTCCGATGGTAATGTCAGACGATAAGCCACCTTGCCCACTCTCTTCAATATCTCGTAAGGTCCAATATAGCGGGGTGCTAACTTTCCCTTCCGGCCAAATCTCAAAATTCCCTTCCAAGGAGAGACTTTCAAAAAGACTTTATCCCCCACTTGGAACTCAATGTCTTTCCTCCTTCGATCGGCATAACTCTTTTGTCGACTTTGCACCTCTAACAGTCTAGATCGGATCAGCCTGATTCTCTCTGACGTCATATCTACCAAGTCTGAGACATGAATCTGTCTATCTCCAACCTCACCCCAACAAACAGGGGTTCTGCACCTCGAATCCTCATTTGATGATACCCCGACCGAAGATCAATTTTTGAAAACACTAAAGTTCCCTGAAGTTGGTCAAATAAATCATCAATACGAGGCAACATATACCGATTCTTGATAGTCACCTTATTAAGCTGACGATAATCTATACACAATCTTAAGGTGCCATCCTTCTTTTTTACGAACAATACTGGTGCTCCCCAAGGCGAAACACTAGGCCGAATAAATCCTCGATCCAACAGCTCTTGCAACTGTTCCTTCAGCTCCTTCATTTCTGCTGGGGCCAAACGATATGGAGTCACCGAAATAGGAGTGGTAACAGGCATTAGATCTATAGTGAATTCTAGATCACTACGAGGTGGCAAACCTGGTAAATCATCAGGAAAGACATCATGATACTCACTCACAACTGGAATATTTGCTATCTGTATCGATTCCTCTTTTTCCACCGTAGTGATACTCGCTAAAAAGCCAATGCACCCCTGTCTAATCATCATACTGTTGGCGACTTGATCGCATAAAAGGATTTTGATGACGTCAACGTGAATGAAGACTTCGACGTACAAACACGAAGCATTACAAAAAGTGTCGAAGCATATGGGGTGAAGAGCGAGAATATGAAGACTAGCGGCAAATCGAAGATAATGATTAAGAGCTAAATTTTATTGTAAGTGAGTTTAATCAAGTGATATAAAGCTCTTAGGAATCATACATTTTGCATCACTTGCATTTAAAATGGCTTAAAATGCTAAAAGAATCATTGCATTTTATTTGCACCAAAATGAACTTCATGCACAAATGCATCGGTAAATGATCTTCTAAAAACTAGCAAACGGTTGAATTAAACTTCAAATGATATACCGTTAGATAGATATGTGTCTCTAGTTTGATACGGTTCAAACGTAACACAATTCGATGCATAGAAATTTTTCTAAAGCCATTTTACTACAACATGTTCAGATGTGCGTTTTCTGCATACACGTCACATTAGAAAATTCCATAAAATTCATCTTAATGTTTTTGGAGTTGAATTTTTTAAAGAAGCTAGATCTATGTGTCTAGTTTATGTAGAAATTTACAAATCATGATTTGGAATTTTCTAGAGGAAGTTATGGCCAAAATACCAAGTGTCGTCAGTCTTGACTGGTCATCAGAACTGAAACCAGGGAGCTCCTCGCCGGTCTCCATACCGGTTTGCTCGCCGGTCTTCATGCCGGTTTGGCTGAGAAAAACATGCCCTCTGGAACCAGGGAGCTCCTCGCCGGTCTCCTCGCCGGTTTGCTCGCCGGTTTGCTCGCCGGTCTAACGGCTAGTTTTCGAACGTTATATAGCCGTTGGGAGATTTTGAAACCCTATACCGGCATGCCGGTATCCTCGCCGGTTTGCTCGCCGGTCTCGCTGTAAGTTGGGGAAAACTTTGCATTTTATTATAAATAGAACCCCAACTCTTTTGCCTTAAGTTAGAGATCTAGAAAACCTTCATATACATTCTCTAAAGGCAAACAAAGAGTGATATACACTTCATATTCATAAACACTCATCCAAGCTCACACACACATCTTCCATATCATTTAGTGAGCTTAGATCACTTGGGTTTTTCTCTCACACAATCTTCTTATTATTTGTGAGTGGCCAAGTGTGTTTTAATTCTTCTTTATCAAAAACACTTGTGATTTGTGAAATCCCTCGTTGGGTAATTTGTAAAGGTTGTGAGTGCACCTACGTAGAAAACTCAATCTTGTAAAAGGTTTGGAGTGCGCCTTGGCGGAAAACTCTTGGTTACGAGTGAACCACGGAAAACTCGATTCTAGTGGAAATCTTCAAGCGAGGCTTGGGGGAGTGGACGTAGGCACGTTGGCCGAACCACTATAAATCGCGAGATTTCTTGTCGCTATTGCTTGTAGGTACTTTCACATACAAGCCGACATGGCAGAAATGATGGGTACCACACACCCGAGTACAATCACTGACCACCTTAAACTCTCCATCATCTGCCTTAAACCGTACTTCTTTGTCGCTACAATCAATAACGGCTCCATGAGCAGTTAACCAATCCATCCCTAAAATCAAACCGAAGTCCTCCATTTATAACGGGTAAAGTATAACTGGTAGTTGTCTCGCCTCAAGCTCAACACACAATCCCCTAAATACCGCACATGGTTGCTAATCCGGGTTTAGTATAACATACGCTGCTTATGCTTATTCTTTTTTTATGGATAACCTTCATTCAGAGGAAAAATTTATTCTATTCCTGGTCATGATGCTGTGAAATTGATTCAGCATGCAAAAAATAGCATGAAATTAAAGGTTCATACGTGGTATGTTAACAATAGACAGATTAAGGGGAACAACTTCCGCTGTTTCTCTGGCCTGGTGAAAAACAAAATAGGGTTGGCTATCTTTAGTTGAATATCATCATGTAAAAATTAGTTACTATTTAACCAAAAAAAAAAGCTATCATTGTGCTATCAATTCCAGAGGTGAGTTAGGATATGAGCTCTTTTGATCCTGTTGAGTCAAAAAAAAAATTATCCCAGCAGAAAGAGAGGATA
>SKCR01041678.1:0-42197 GCA_019454045.1 Zanthoxylum bungeanum | reverse complement strand
ACAATATCATTTACAAAATAGTGACGCTATGGGACATTACTGTCTAACACAGGTGTTGCTTTACAACTCAAGGTTGAAACTTTTCCCTGGAAAATTGAAATCTAGGTGGTCAGGTCCATTTGTGATCACTCAGGTTTTACCTTATGGAGCTGTTGAGTTACTGGATCGTAACACCAACAACACATTCAGAGGTAATAGTCAGCGTGTCAAGCACTACCGGGGAGAATCATTTGAGCGACAAAAAGAAAGTGTCACACTTTCAGATCCAGCATAACGTTCAGGCAGTCACGTCTAGCTGACGACATAAAACTTAGCGCTCGCAGGGAGGCAACCCATACAATTTTTATATATATTGTGTGATTTAATTTTGTGTGATTAATTCTTCCAGATTAAGACATTTCAAGATGGAAGAAGCTCTCGCAAATCTTCACAAGCAATTTCCTTTTGTCCCTCAAAAATCTCTGATGAAAGTTTACAAAGCTCGCTTGGAACGGATGAGACTATTGATGATCAAAGGTATTCCTACTGACATTCGTTGGATTATTAAAGCACGGGTACGATTGGCAGGTGAGTCTTCTGACTCTTTTATTTCACATCTGTCTGGTTTAGGAAAGAGCACATATGTTAAAAAGTGAAGAGCCAAAAGAATGTGTATTTGTTATAAATGTGCTCGTATGTTTTGTAATACTCGTTGTTGTCCTTTAGGAATGGTGTCCGATAACCGCGAAGATAAGATCAACTTCATTAGAGATGGCTTGAGTAAGGAGTCTTTAGATGACATATCTAAAACTCTTGAGACGCATCCAAATGGAAGTGTGTATCACGAGATTCGTGTGTTATACGCACAATTCCAAAAGGAAAGACAACAGTTAAGTCTCGGTAATCTGACTCAAAAAGACCCTGTTTGCCAATTTATAAGAAAATTGGATGGGAAGCTTGTCCCTGATGCATAGACGTCAATCAAGCCGTTACTTTTATTGTAAATATTATATCTCTTTGTCTCTTCTTAATAATTGTAATTTGTTTTGTTTTTTTCTTTTATTTTCTCCGACATGATCCAGACTTTTTTGACTATCACGATTTATTTTACTATTAACTAACAATTGTCATTTGGCAGGTACTAGTGCAATTATTTTACTCACCATTTTCAGGTGTTATAAATTCAACTCATCATTGCACTTTTGAAGACATCCAGAGTAAAACATGGAAGCCACTTTAAGAATACGAGTTTAAAACATCTGTGTGTTTTGCGGTAGTAGTGTTGGAACTAAACCACAATACGTAGAAGCAACAGAAGAATTGGGTCGAGTCTTAGCTGCAAGGAATATGCACTTAATATATGGCGGAGGAAATCTTGGACTTATGGGGATCGTTTCAAAGGAGGTACAGGAAGAAGGCAGTCACGTTTTGGGAATCATTCCAAAACCCTTGCCGGAGGCGGAGAGGAACTGATTCTGCCAGGTATGTCTGAACGATTGGTAGAAATGATTAACTGTGTTGATGCTTTTATTGCTTTGCCAGGTGGCTTGGGTACATTGGAGGAAATTTTTATTGTGCTATCTTGGACGAACCTGAACATACACCAGAAACCAATTGGACTGCTCAACGTTGATGGATTTTATGATTTTCTTTGTTTGTTTCTTAATGATGCTCGAAGAAATGGGTTTATGTCAAAACCTTTAAAAGAACTCCTCTTTACTGCCTGAACTGCTCCGGATCTAATGACTAACTCATAGCCTATAAACCACGAGTTGACCCTATCTTTTCAAAGATAAATTGGTCTGAGGACGATCGTGGTAAGAGGCGTCGGATTAATCTGGATCTTAACCTTTAATTTCCTGTATATTTTCAGCTAACCAGGTACGACCTTCTTAACTCTCCGTTTACTGTTTAAGACATTGGGGACAATGTCTCATTTAGGTTTGGGGGAGGGAATTAGTTGATCACTACCTTGTTTTTAGTTTGTGTGTTGTTTTTATATTTAGTCCAAATTTTTTTGAAAAATGAAAAATTTTCAAAAATTACAAAAATATATTTGTGTTTTTATTTTGACTAAAAAGGTGAAATTGGTAAGAGATAGCTGAGTAAGGAATTTTCACTCCTGAGACGTATCTCAAACCATTTTTTTGAAACAAGTTAATTTTTGTTTATTTCCTTTTGAATTATTTAATTTGTGAATTCTCCATAATACTGACTAAAATGGATCTTCATATGCTCAATTGGCAGGTATTATCAACATACATGGAAACATACGGACATGAGCTAAAATTGAAAAGTTTGTAATATTCAGTGCTCTAGTTTAATTGGAGGAAGCATCTCAAAAAGTGATGGAGTAAGAAAATAATAATAATAATCTGAGATCCGAGTTATTAAGTCTGTAAGGCTGTTTTAACACCTAGTGCCCTAAAACCAACTGGTTTGGGAGTCACTGGCCCAAAGCTCGCTACATGGATCAAAGATGCTGCAAAAATATATATATCTGAAGTCTGATTAATTAAGTATGTATGGGGTATCTTAACACCTGGTGCCCTAAAGCCAACTGGTTTGGGAGCCACCGACCCAACACTCGCTACATAGATGGAAGATATTGTATATAAATAAAAAAATAAAGAAAAATCAAAGAAAAAATCAGAAAAATGAGAAAAATTATTCCATTGCTGCAAATAGGTGTGAATTCTGATAAAACTTTAGGACAAAAATATTACTCTTTTATCAACTGCACTTATGACTGTTGTGGGAAAAAAATGAGTTGTTTAATATTATGTTGGCTGTGTATATGAAGAATGACAAATATAATCGGAGAATTTACTTATTCAGTAATTTAGAAAGAAACAAAACAACTAGTAACTTGAAGTAGAAGTTTCACCTGATTAGTCACTAACTTCTTTATTCTCTTGTCTTTTTGCTTTTGTGTGCATTAGTTTTACTACATTTTTACTTTTGTAAAATATTTGTGGGTATCATTGCTGTAAACCCTCATGAGACTACAACTCGTCCACTAGGGACACCTAGGGGTTTAAAGTCTTGTTGCATAGGCTAAATGCAACCGTGATCCCTACGAAAGTGGCTTAGTTAATTTATTTATGTTATTTTACTCTATGTTTTGCTTGAGGACTAGCAAAATGTTAGGTTTGGGGGTGTGATGAGTGGTATTTCTATCACTATTTCCCACTCATTTAACCTAATATTTTGTTTAGTTTCTTGAGTTTTGTGAATATTTTCATGTGTTTTGTGTTATTTTGTAGATAAATAAAGTTTCAGGACATTCTGGAGGTTATTTGGACAAAAATAGTGAAAATTGGGAAAAGGGCATTTTGGTAATTTGGGTGTGTCGCGACGCGCAAGCCCTTGGCGTCGCGACGCCTAACGTGCACCAGTGTTGCTAACGTGTGTCGTGCCACGTGTCACCATCATAGCTTATCTGCTAACGTGCGCCATGCCACCTGTCATCATCCTACGGTGCCGACAATTACTATTTCCACGTGTGCCACGTGGCATCGTACGTGTCGCCACGTCATCTGGTCAACGAGTCAACTCTGCCACGCGTCTTGCCTTGTCAGCATCCACTTCAGCAGGTCAAATCGAGTCAACATGCCATGTCATCATCAGCCAATCACAGCGTGACAAGTGTCGCAATCCTACGGTGCCGACAATTGATCTCAGCCGCCTTGCCACGTCAGCGCCACATCATCGCCACGTCAGCATAATAATTGAGCTCTTAGCAGCCTCGCCACGTGTCGCCTTATCTTCTTATCTGAATTGCCATGTGTCAAAGCCTTAGCAAGCCACGCCAAAAGAAGCTGGCGTCGCGACGCCAAAGCCCTTGGCGTCGCGACGCTGGAAGCCTACCGGGGTCTATAAATTGAGCTTGAGATTTCAGTTTTTGAGGCACCACTCTCTCTCATCTCTTTGATGTAAAGAAATAGTTTCTCTCTCTAGTTTCTTTTAGTTTTTAGTTTTTTTTTTAATTTAAGTTTTGTAATTAAATTTTAATTACTTTTTGTAATAATAGTAATTTACTTTCTTTATTTTTACAGTTTTTACTTTTCACCATGAGGAGGTAACTTCACCAGCTATGGTGAAAGGTAATTCTTTTACTATTGCTATTTAGATTAATCTCCCTTAAAAATAATATATTCACTATTTAAAATTTGACTTAAAAAGGATACCGCTATATTGGTCGGTTGATAATTTAATTTTAATCTGGTTTAAACCTGACTAATCAAGGATACCGCCGAATTGGTCGGTTGGTAATTTAATTTTGGTTCCGCCTTTATGGCTGGTTTATGGATAAATATTACCGCCTTAATGGCTGGTTGGACTTAATTTGACTTAATCAGGATACCGCCAGATTGGTCTGTTGCTAATATTATCACAAGTTTATATATTATTTTATGGGAGATATCTAAATTAGTAGTAGTAAAAGTAATTCCTTTTACCTTAGCATTTTATTTTATTGTAATTTACTTTTCAGTATTTACTTTACCGCATTTTTACTTTATGTCTTTTATTTTCAAGTTTATACTAGCCCTAGTTATGTGTTGTAACTAAATTAGTTATCTGGGGTTGTGATGACTTTTAATATCACCGGTTTATAAGGGGTTAGATTATAGTTTAGGTATTATACAGATTTATTTATTGAGTCTTAATCTTAATGTTTTTTTATTAACTGGCCACTAATAAAATTGACTAGGTAAACTTAAAATGAACTAGATATAGGGATTTTAAGTTTAAAAGACCTTAGACTCAATAGCCCACGATCTTCCTTGAGGATAGATAACCCTTTAATAGATTTCCTTACATGATATGAATATACCTGTCGGGCGGGGGGTAGCCTTAATTGGAACTTAATCTTAATGAATCTAGGTAATTTGGTTGACATAGACATATGATTCAATTGGATTATACTAGGTATTTGTAATTGACCATCGGAAGAGGCTTTTACATAATTTAGTGTTCCAGGTTAATAAATCAATATATTAACCAACTTTAAGATAATCACTTCATCTTTAAAATTATATTAAAAGAAATCACAACCCCAGATAGTTTTTAATATTGAATTTTCTTAAAACCTACTTTCGAACAATTCTATTTACTTGTTTTTAAATTTAGAATCGTCACCATTTCAAATCAATCAAACAACCTGTTAGATACTAGTAATCATTTGACCTCATAAAATTAATAGATTAGATTTTAAGTCCTCGTGGGATCGATATTTTTATACTACTTGAACGATACGTGCGCTTGCGTTATACGTGTGTGTTTACGCCAGTCAAAATCCATTTGACAGTCAATCACACACCATAACTCGTTGGCATGTACCGTAAGGTATAAAAAAAGGTGCGCTCACTTGGTCGCTCGAACCCTTGAGTGGGGAGACCTAGTTGTGTGCAATCCTTCGCCAGTGAGAGTCTTGGTCTACACTCCCGCAAACCCACACGTAGACCGGAGTTGTATGGCCTATAGCAACTATTTCGTTGTGCTTGTGGACCATCCTCATTTGGATGCAGTTGGACTTCTTGTCAGAAATGCGAACTTGTTGGGCCATTTAAACTGGGACATGTTCGTATCCTATGATAATTGGGCCAAAAGCTTATGAAATGTTGATGGGCCACTCTGTAGAAATTATTTTTATATGCTTGTGTTTGGGAACATTGTCGTTTGAATCCATTCTGACCTTTTGTCATGAGGTATGGGCTTGTTGGGCCATTTAAACTGGGACAAGAACATATCTTATGATGATTGGGCCAAAAGCTTCTAAAACGCCAATGCGCCATTATATGTTTGTGTTTAGGAACATTATCATTTGGATACGGTTGGACTTTTTGCCATGAGATGTGAACTTGTTGGGCCATTTAAACTTGGACGAGTTCACTCCTATGACAGTTAGCCCAAAAGCTTCTAAGATGTTGATGGGCCGATTTGTTTGAATATTTTAATGAGTTGATATATTCCTTGTATCGCACGCATCTCATTTATCTCATGTATACATATATCATGTTAACACCCTCTATGTCTATAAAAGACATCATAGATTCCCGTTGGGTTAGGGAAGAAGGAAGACTCACTAAAAGATCGGTAACAGATATGAGTACATCTGATAACGAGGTATCATAGATATATCAGTTGGAAAACGATCTCGCCAAAATTACTGAACAGTTGCAAGCCTTGACTACTGCTGTGGCTGGTATGGCTGTACCCTGTGCTGGGGGAAGTTATGAGAATGTGAGGCGCGAGTAGCCTTCGAATGTGTTGGGGGATGATATCCCCGCTTTTGATGACGACATGGCAGAATATGCAACAGGCAGAGTGATTGGTTCTCAGGCAGAATTTCAGAAGCTTTGGGATCAGGTTGAAACAGTTACCAGCAAAATGAGGGGTAAACATAATGAGTTGTTAGATTATGTGGCATTGACCTTCGAAGAACAGTTGCCAGCTCAGTTCAAGATGCCGGATATGGCTAAGTTCAACGAGAATGGGGATCTGAGGGTCCATCTCTGTCAGTATGTTTCAGTTATGAGTTCAGTGGGTTTATCCAAGCGTCAAGTGCAGAAAATGTTTGGGATGTCACTTGAGGGAGCGCCAGTAGTTTGGTATCACAGCCTTGAGAAGAAGATTAGGGAAGATTGGAGGGAATTGGCTGATGCTTTTCTGAAGCAATATGTTACAGATTTGGAAATTGATTTGTCACTCCATGATTTGGAGAACACTAAGCAGAAGATGAAGGAAAGCTTCAAGGAGTATGTAGATCGCTGGAAAAGCCAGCTTCTAAAAATTCAGATTCGGCCCTCTGAGAAGGACCAGATTAAAATGATCATCAAGGGCACCAAGCCCTCGATTTATGGCAAGCTGAGGAGGATGACCTCCATGATGACTGATTTTCGATAGTTGAGAAAACCTATCATGGATATTGAAGAAGAAGAGGCAGAGAACATGAAGTTTTATGGCCTAAGTATGAGGCCTATTGGGGGAACATCAGGTACCAAACCTGTTTCTGTGGAGATTGCTGCCATCCGGAATCGGAGATTCTCCAACTTAGGGAGGCCCTTGTCTAAAGTGCTGCAGAAATTAAAAAGATAAGGACTTGTGAAACCCCTGGCGACCAAACCACTTCCCAACCCTCCACCACCCCATCTCAATCTGAGCCAATACTGTCACTTCCACCAACAGAAAGGCCATGACACTGATAATTGTGCCCGCCTCCGCCAAGAAATCCAGGACCTTATAGACTCCAAAAAAATACCCGACCCTGAAACAGAACGCCCTAACAAACACAAAAATCCCCTACCAAATTACCACTCTGTCCCCCCACCGACCTACATGATAAACTCTGGCCTACCCGAAAGCCTTATCCTCAAGTCCTTTGACCATCAAGCCTTTTGCCTGGGTATCTGGGACAGTAAGAGTGAAGATGAGATAGAACAAGGGCAGAATTTCTGGGAGGACTTCTCCAGTAGTGATGAAGAAGAAGTGATGGGAATGACACACTCAGCGGTCGTTTCTATAATGATATGGCAGAAAAGGGGAAGGAAGTATTAACAGATGGTAGAGAGGTGATTGAGAATGCAGAGATTATTGAGGGAGATACAGTGCTGAGGCAGGCACAGGTTAGCATCTGGGAATTGTTGTGTTCATCCAATGAACACATGCAGGCCATGGTTGAGGCCTTAAGAAAGATTGTAGTGCCAGAAGACGCCAACCCTGCAATGGTTTGTTGGGTCAGTCCAAAAGGAAACTATGCCAATATCCTTTTATGAGGAAGAACTCTCGGCTGAGAGGAGAAATCATAATAGACCCTTGTTTATCAGAGCTGAAGTGAGGGGTAAAATGACCTCTTGTGTGATGGTGGATGACGGCTCATCCATTAATATGTGCCCGTTGAAGATTTTGGCCAAGCTGGGTATGAAGGCAACAGATCTGGATCCCTCTAGTATGAATATCAAGGCTTATGATGATAGTAAGCGAAGAGTTGAGGGTACATTTGTGGCAGCGATCAAGGTTGGTCCTATTGAGGACGAAGTTGAGTTCACAGTACTAGATACCCCAGCTACTTTTCCCTTGTTGTTGGGACGGCCTTGGTTTCATAAGCTTGGAGGTATGCCCTGTACTCTGCACCAGATGATTAAGTTCCCGTATAAGGGATAGATTGTCACCATTCGGGCTGAGGTGGACAATGTTGTAGCTGCTTTGGAGATACATCCTTTCACGAGGTTCCAAGTGTCAGCGACTTTTGAGGAGTGGGTGGATCCTATGATGGCTAGGATCATGGAAAAGATGAAGTTCGAGCCGGGCAAAGGTTCAACATTGCCTAACTTTAAAGGTCAGACCACTCCAAGGGGTTTGGGGTACAAGTCTGATGAAGAAAAGCCGCGGGCTAAATAGAAAGGGTTGAAATTGATGGAATGCTTTGTGAAGGCTTCAGGGTATCAATATGAGCCCGAACCAATAGAAGTTAATGGGATTGTTGTGCCTGGATTTGAGATCTTCCCGGATATGTTGGGTGAAAAGTCGCTGACATAATAAATTGTGAAAGAAGAAGATAAGTGGGAAGAATAGTTGATGAAATTGGAGAGCCTGACTCTCGAAGAGGATGAAGAAACTGAGAAAATTCCGGTTGCGGAGGAAGAAGTGTCTGTGGATGATGAAGACGTTTATCTTCCTGATTTATTTGAGTGTACTTCTGAATTTGCTAGTAATAAAGACAATCATTTTTCTTACTTGCCTGAGTCTCTTCCTTTTAATTTGCATGACTTGAGTATATTTGATATCAGCTCAACCAGAACAAATGCATTTAACTTGGGCACCCCTGAGAACCCCAAGGAAATTCTGATTGCAAATGAGGTTACCTCCGAGGAGAGGGAGAAATTAGAAGAAATTTTGGTAAAATATGTCAAAGTGTTTGCTTGGTCTTTCGACGACATGCCTGGGGTAGACAGAAGTATTGCCCAGCATACAATACCAACTTATCCTAATACGAGGCCAGTAAAACAGAAACTCCGACGGATGAGACCATAATGGGCTGAGAAAGTTAGAGAATAAGTCAAGAAACAGATAGATGTGGGGTTCCTGGAAGTGGTAAAGTATCTCGAATGGTTAGCAAATGTTGTGTCAGTGCCGAAGAAAGATGGGAAAGTCAGAATGTGTGTGGATTACAGAGATCTCAACAAGGCTTGTCCGAAAGATGATTTTCCTCTACCTCATATTGATGTACTAGTTGATAGTGCAGCTTTATCTGCCATGTATTCATTTGCAGATGGGTTTTCAGGGTATAATCAGGTTCTTATGGCTGAGGAAGACAAACACAAAACTGCCTTCGTCACAGAGTGATGAGATTGAAGTATATGTGGATGACATGATGGTGATGGTGAAATCAGAAACCAGAATCAGACATATATGGGCTCAAAAATGCAGGAGCTACTTATCAACGGATGGCCAATACATTATTTCATTACATGATGCACAAAGAGATTGAAGTATATATGGATGACATGATAGTGAAATCAGAAACCAGAATCAGACATATAGAAGCGCTGGAAAAGTTCTTTCAGAGAGTTGACCAATACAACTTGTGGCTGAATCCCAAGAAATGTGTGTTTGGGGTAACATCAGGAAAATTATTGGGACATACAGTAGGAATTGGAGGTATAGAAGTCGATTCTGAGAAAATCAAGGCAATTACTGAGATGCCGGCACCGAAGACAGAGAAAGAGGTTCATCGCCAAGTTGACATTAGTGTGCGAGCCTATTTTCAAACTGTTTAGAAAAGACCAGCCAGTGAAATGGAATGAGCAGTGTCAGTCAGCCTTCGACAAGATCAGAGAATACTTGGTAAGACCTCATGTATTGAAACCTCCAAGACCGGGCAAGCCTTTGATACGGTATTTGTCTACAGAATCAGAAGCACTGGGTGCAATGATGGTACAGGCAGATGAGACTGGGGTAGAGCATCCAGTCTACTATCTAAGTAAGAAAATGCTTCTGTATGAAGCCCGATATCAAGAAGTAGAGAATATATGTTTGGCAGTAGTATGGGCATCCAGAAAATTACGGCATTACTTCCAATCTTACAAGATCCAAGTAGTGGCAAAGGAGAATCCTTTCAAATATCCGCATTCAGTGCCTTCGCTAGAGGGAAAATTAGGCAGATGGTTAGTGTTGCTGACAGAGTTTGACATTGAGTACCTCACTTCCAAAGTGATCAAGGGGCGAGTCGTAGCAAAGTTTCTGGCATTGCAACCTATTGAAGAGGATCAGCATAAATTCGAATTCCCAGATGAAGAGATCCAAGCAATAACAGTTCAAAGGTGGAAGATGTACTTTGACGGAGCAGTGAATTACAAGGTAGCCGGAATTGGGATTGTGATAGTGACCCCGGAAAGAGAAACCTTGCCTATAGCCAAGAGGTTGACATTTGGAGTAACAAACAACATGGCTGAGTATGAAGCATGTGCCCTTGGGTTGACAGCACTGATAACCTTGAAGGCTGAGAGCGTAGAGGTCTACGGGGATTCAATGTTAGTAATTCGACAGATTCAGAGAGAATGGGAACAGAAGGAAGAATGGTTGAAACCTTACCTTTTTCACCTCAGAAAGTTGGCACAGTCCGTCCCTGATTGTAAATTTCAGCACTTCCCACGAGAAGAGAATCAGATGGCCGATGCATTGGCTACACTTGCAGCGATTTGGGAAAATCCAGAGAAGTTAGTGATGAGACCATTGATACTAACAACAGCAAGCAAACTGATCTATGAGACAGAAAGAGTTTCAGAAGTAGAGATCGACGATGGTAAACCTTGGTATCATGACATTCAGAGGTATCTGGAACACGGGGAACTCCCGGAGGGACCAGGGAGAAAAGACAGGTTGAAATGTTCGAGAAAGGAATAGGCTCAGAAGATAATGGAAGAAATACATGCCGGGGTATGTGGACCACACATGAATGGGTTGAATTTGTCTCGCAAGATTGCAAGACAATGTTTCTATTGGTTATCCAGGGAGACAAACTGTGCGAAGCTGGTAAAACTTTGTCACGATTGTCAAGTACATGGTAATATGAATCATCTGCCTTACACAGAGTTACACGGGTTGTCAGAGCCTTGGCCTTTCTCAGCATGGGGAATTGATATGATCGGAGAGATTCGATCAAATGCATCAGATGGACATCGCTTTATAGTAGTGGCAGTAGACTACTTCTCAAAGTGGGTGGAAGTTGAATCATTCCGCAACGTTACAGCAAACCAGATGGCAAAGTTCATAACCTGGAATCTCATATGTCGGTAGGGTATGCCGCATCATGTGGTCACAGACAACAGAGTTTAGTTCCAAGGGGAAACAAAGGCAATGCTGCAGAAGTACGGGATAGGCCATCACAAGTCATCACCTTACAGACCGCAGGAAATTGGGGCATTCGAGGCAGCCAACAAGACAATAAAGAAAATGTTAGCCAAAATGACAGATAACTACAGAGACTGGGCCGATAAATTGTCGTACGCCTTGTGGGGGTACAGAATATCTGTGAGAACAGCAACATGAGCCACGCCTTACTCTTTGGTTTATGGAATGGAAGCAGTACTGCCAGTGGAAGTTGAGATACAGTCAATGAGGGTACTAGCAGAAACAGAGTTACCTGAAAAAGAATGGGCCGCACAGAGGTTTGATCAGTTAGAACTGCTGGATGGGAATAGAATGAGGTCTTTACCTCACATGCAGTTATATCAGAAGAGACTAGCACGAGCGTTCAATAAGAAGGTACGCCCCACCAAGATCAGAAAGGGTGATTTGGTACTTAAGCAGTAAAGGCCATCGACGACAGTTCCGAGAGGAAAGTTCAGGCCTAACTGGGAAGGACCTTACATAGTGTAGAAAGTAATGGGAAATGGGGCAGTGAGACTGTCAGACTTGGAAGGTAACGAGTTCACTGAGACGATCAACATGGACAAATTGAAGCAACATTTTGCCTGAGAAAGAGAAGACTTGGCAGAAGACCTAACCTGACGGGATAAGGAAACTCATGCATGCATGCATACACGTAACACATTTTGGCATTCATTTTGTGTTTGTTTTGTATTCACAGGTTTTGAAGAAGAAAAGCGAAGGCGGCAAAGATAAGCCGATCAGAAGCATCACCATACCAGCATTAATTTCCGGATGCGTCCCAGGGGGCGAGGCCCACATCAATACTAGCAGCAGTCTTCGGGATGCGTCCTAGAGCTGAGGCCCACGTCAACACACATACCCGTTGCAGTTATTGGGATGTGTCCCAGGATCGAGGTCCACTACATCATCAGTTTCGAGATGCGTCCCAGGGTCGGGGACCACCTTTTGTCAGCAGTATTGGGAGGCGTCTCAGGGTTGAGGCCTCTATTGTCGGTTGCAGCTATTAGGATGTGTCCCAGGATCGAGGTCCACTGCTCATCAGTTTCGGGATGCGTCCCAGGGTCAATTCCCATATTTTGTCAGTGGTATTGGGATGCGTCCCATGGTCGAGGCCCCTATTGTCGGTTGCAGCTATTGGGACGCGTCTCAGGATCGAGGTCCACTGCATCATCAACTCAGTTCGAGACAGCAGACAAGTCAGGTGGCAACTGGCTAGCCAGGTAAGTGAAAATGCATTGTATAACTTTGATAGGATTGTCACTGTTACACATTACACTAGTCCCATCAAAGTGGGGGCGACTGTAGGCACTGCATTTTTTTCATGTAAGTCTCTATGATGAGTCTCATTTAGAGGCACTACCTTTTAAGTCGCGGAAGTCACGGGAAACAGACGTCCGAAGGGAATAGTCAAGAATTGACACATTGTTGGAATTAATTCGTTTGTTTATGCTTCGGGTTTGCTTGATGGACTTCTATTTTAAATTACTTTAGCCCAAAAACCCCCGCAAGACACACACCTAGCCCACACACCCCAAGCCCACCTCCAAAGCCAAGCCACACGCCCACACCAAGCCTATTCACGCCCAAGCCCACTTGAAACGCTTCCAAATTAATAAAATGCATATTTAACACATGGGGAATTAAATAAAATATTAAAATCATATACCAAATTAAAATAAATATCAAATAAAATCATGCCTAATTAAAATCAATCAAGTATATTATATTCTTAACTAAACAAATCTCATGCCTAAACAAAACAAATTAAATATATCATATTCCTAATCCAGCCAAGACATGTCCCCTAATAAAATATTAGACTTTCCTTGTAAAATACTAATTGATTCCTTCCTTTTTCAAACAAGGAGAAGCCCTAGCCTTTGTCTATAAAAGAAACCAAATTCCAAAACTTCCCCATCCTCTCATTCACGCATACACAACAAAAAAGAGAAGCCCTAGCATTCACGCCTAATACAAGAATAATAAGCAAAAAAATATTTCTCTTATTCTCCTCTCCATAGCCGAGAATCATCAACCAAAACAGTCCCCTTGCCGTGACCAAAAAACCTCCATACAGCCCCCCTAAACCACCGAAAACAGCAGCCCAATATAGCCCTATAACCACAGAGAATAGCAGCCCCAGACAACCCCATGATCAGCGAAAAATCACCCTAAAACAGTAGCTAAAATCACCAAAAATAGTAACAAAAACTGCACGTTAAAACCCCTAAAAGAAATCGCAAAACAGCACCCCCTAACCCCTGACATTGCCGCAAAAACAGCCCCTGATACAACAAAAATAGTGACTGAAAAACCGCAGCAAAAACAACAGCGAAACGTGGGAAAATACTAGCCCGAGCAGTGAAAATAGCGAGGAAAGACGCAAACCAGTGAACCAGAAAAGTTGCGGAGCGTTAGCCCTTCCGATCAACGTGTAACGCGAGTCCGAGATTCGACGTAACAGGTTAGACCTGAGGGACTTTTCTTATTTATTTTCATTCGTCTTTTAATTGTTTTATTTATTTTCTTCGCATGAGAGTCGTTTGTTGATGCATGTTATGGCTTTGAATGGATGGGAAAATGTGTCGCCTCTCGTGGTATATAGGATGGAAACCCAGACGTAAATTCCATAGCCGAATCCGAATGGAATGTAGTGCGGTCTGTACTTGGGATACAACTCCACATACCACTTGAGCAAACAGCACATGTTTCACTTTGCTTTTGTATCTTGTTCGTTTATTATACGCATTTTATATTATGCCATTTAGTTTATCTACGATTATTTGTTTGTATTGATGATGTGATGCGCATGGGCTTAGTACGTTGGCCGAAAGGTTCCCTATTTGAGGGAAGAAAAGTCTGAAAGACTACCTTCTGTTTCCCGTTCAAACACGTTCACAAACGTAACTCGAACCCGCATGCAGTTTTTTTTCATCAGGTCTTATCCCGTTCGAACATGTTATCAAATGATATACGAATGCAAACCTTCTGTTTACCGTTCGAACATGTTTACGAACGCTACTCGAACTTGCATGCATTTTGTTTCATCAGGTCTTGTCCTGTTCGAACGTGTTATCAAATGTCACACGAACGAGAACCTTATGTTTACTGTTCGAACACGTTTTCAAACGCTACACGAATGCGCATACACTAAATTGAGTCTTTTTTATCACATTTCATGCATGATTGCTTCTTGGGTGATTTCTCTTGCATTATGTAATTTAACATGTCATGAGATTATTGTGTGATATTGTATGTTTGTCGTTATGATGATTTATTTTATACATGCGAACTTAGGAGTAGAATACTCTTGGAAATATTTTGCTTAGGCTTGGTTAGATTATTGCACAAATCATTTCCTTACAAGTGGCATAAGTTAGGGACCATTCCGAACCCAACGGTTTGAGGTTTTCCCATGCGAGGGGTGAGTGCGGCCTTAAATCATTTTCCCGGTTCACACCGGGTGGCGACTCTATTTCTCCCAGTTCACACCGGGTGGCTACTCCGTATTCCCAACTAGGACGTGAGCCTAGAACAACATGCGTCGTCAGTTTCTGTGTCCTACAAAGACACCAAATCATTATCTAACTCTAGTAATACCTTTGGTTAAATTAACTTTAGTTTGGAAAGTTTTATTAACGCCTTGGTCCCACCCCCTTGTATATGTTATAATATCTTTTATTATAAACAAGTAATTTATATTTATTAGCCTTAATGGTAATAAATCTCTAAGTTCATAACAGAATAATTACTTAACTAAGGGATAAGCAATACATTATTTATTTCCTTAGAAAGTCTCTAGATGCTTGCACCCTAAAATAATCTCTAGATGCTTGCACCCTAAAATAATCATGCCAATTCTTATCATACATAGAATCATCAAGCATATGAGTTTTAATATGTTGGAATTATTTTAGACATTAATAACTTTGATTAATATTTAATTATGATATTGCATTTTATTTAATCAAAAAATTTACTATCCACGTTTTTTACAGATATGTGAACTTTAAATGCAATTTCACAATTCCAATCTTAACCCAATCATGCAAAACTTGTGCCTAAAAGTAATTTCAGGGTGTAAGCTTTCCAAAGAGCTTTTTCACACCCAATTTCGAGTTCAAATGAGAGAGAACTAATCAAAACAAAAATGGCGCGCTGATACCACTGTTGGGAAGCGGCCGCGAGTGCACAGCTGAAAAATAAAAATTATGATGCCTCTATCCCTTTGCCCAAGACCCATTTGTTTTGATTATTCTACAAGCTTAGGCATGTTACTATATATTCTAAGCATAAAACTCATAAAACATACAAAGAACATAAACTTAAACATGCTAACTATCATAAGAACTCTAATTAAAAAGAAAGAAAAATACTTACTTGAACTGAAGCTCCTCTAGTCCTCCCTCCAATCTATAAGCTTTTCTCGAACTCAGCAAGCTCTTCCCACATTCCAAAGAGCCACCAAAGTGTATGGCCTCCCAAAGGTGCACACACCAAAGCCAAAACTCAACGGCAAGACTACGCCTTGATGCACGGTATTTTGCCCTTGGTGCTAGCCTAGGCAAATACCTCAAAACCTTTAACTTGAGATCCTCTAGTCAATTGGACTTAAGGATCCTCAAAATCAGTGGCTTACTCTTAAACTTTATAATTGCTCACTTATATAAACCTAAGATGTTGGACAAAATGACCCATAGCGTCACTATTTGCACAGATCATTGTGTTGTTGTAGCAAATTAACTATGTAATAAGGAAATTGCACTCTCATCATTTGTGATTAGATCACCATAGATATATAAATGAAGAGAGGTCCCTATGATTAGTACCTGGACTGAGAATGATATGAGACAGTATCAGTCCCCGAAGGTTAATCATTAAATATCCCTAGCCGAAGTATTATCGAGACTGGACATCGATAATGCGGAATAGGCTAGTATTGCACTTGTGCGCGTTGTGAGGGCACAACGGCATAGTTCTCATATATATAAGTATTGGATACTTATGCAAGTGCGATAGGAGGTTGTGTTTCACCGATGGTACGGGAAACAGCTTCGCTCTGGATAGACCCCTCGGAATCCCATTGGTATTATGACTATGTGTCTATGGGAGGCCGAAATCGAGGTAGGTGTGTATAGTCTTAACCTGAGACTTGCATCGCTAATACTTACGATAATCGATAAACTTTGGTCTTGGTGGTAGAGGACTTTGACCGGTTCTGTGTACACCACTTCTGGGTTTATCAGAGAGTCGTAGAGTATTGGGTGTGATGTCAAGACGGAAGTGTCACTTCAGTCATTTGGAGATGATGTCACGCAGGATACGGTACTAGTGCTCTTGAGTGTTGCGCAACCAATCGGGATATTGTGACCAGGTCATGTATATCCGATTATAGAGACTATGTTACCAGACATCCGACATGTGTTTCGGACGGGGCAGACACTTATCCAGCCCCAGCCCTAGCACGTGATTATCCGATACTGGGCCGATATACACAATACTACGGTATACTACGCTTGATACAGATCTATATATTCCTGTAAGAATATTTCTGGAGAATTGGGTAGGCATGGCGCTTTGCTAGAAGCCAACCTTGTCTTGTAAATCGATATAAACGTAGTACGAGGTACTTACGTGTTCGGACAGTCCGACGACCGTATTTACTGCCAACATATCCGGAGATCTCATGGGTCGGTTCCTGAAGATTCACCGATGACGTATTACTCGCACTTTGATTAATCTGGGATTAATTAGAAGAGAGAGATAGAATTAATCTGGGATTAATTCGATGAGAGAGAAAATTAATCTGGGATTAATTGCGGAGATATTTTATCTGGGATAAAATATTAATTAAAGAGAGAGAACGATTAATTTGGAATTAATCGATAAAATAATATATTCGATATATTATTAGAAATTGGATTTCGACGCGGAATTAAAATTAGATTTTAATTCGGGCGAACGAATTAATTTAGAATTAATTCGTTAGCGACGTGAATAGTGAATTCGCTAGGCGTAATCATTTAATTACGACGCGACGGAAAATTCGTTAATTTGGAATTAGCGAACCCGAGCCCGAGAGTGATTGCGAGCGCGTTCGCATTTCGAATTCGAGCGCGGCACGCGAGTCACATCAAGCGTCAAATCGTTTGTCACATCATGCGTCAAATCAATTGTCACTTTGAGTGATGTGACTTGACATATGTCACTTTATTAAAGTGATGTGATGTGACTTAAAGTAAAAAGTTGAAATGATGGTGATAAGTGATTGAAAGCTTTTGCTTTAAATTTTAAATAGAAAAAGTAAATGGTTTATTAATAATTTTGGAAATTATATAAACCTTTTTTAAATTTTTATTTTCTATCTATCATTCTCTCTTCCATTTACGGTAATTACCTTTTGGAGCCAAAACTCTTGCTCTTCTTCTCACGGTCTCAAGACCGATTCTTCATCATCAGATTTTTCCTCTGTTTCACCGACTTAAGAAGCAAAATGGAAGATGATAAGTGCTAGCACACACACTTGAGTGATACTATGGTGTTAGGGAAGTGATTTCGTGAGCAAGGAATCACTTTGTGAAGCTTGGAGCTTGAGTTACTATGGAGGTTCATCCATGGCCGAATAGAAGATGAAGAAACCAGCACCCACCACACGTGCAGCCACCCCGAGCAGCTCACTGTCGCCATTGAGAGGACTGTGCGTTTTTCATCTCAACCGCATCAACCAATCAATGTGAGTATGATTGAATTCCGCCTTACTCCTTTGATGTGTTCATATGTGATTTTATGCATTGTTTGTGATCTTGTGGACTTGATTAAACTCCAACATTGGTATCTAGAGCCATTGATGCATGAAATCCGAAATTAGGGTTCTTGGCAAATTTGGGGCTTTTTGATTTTGGCTTGATTCTGACAAATTGATTGTGTAAGAATGCTTATATATGATCTAATTTGAGATATATGTAATCAATTTGACAAAAAATCATTGGATTGATTTTCCCCAATTTGCAAATTTTTGTCAAAACTTTAATTTGGGTAAACTCGATTTAGGCATGATTTGGTTGAATTGTTTGATGCATTATGCTTGAATGAGGTTGAATTGAAGTTGTGCATGATCAATTTCAAGAAAATTGGATTAGATCAATTTTCCCCAATTCTTAGGTTGATATGAAACTTGAAATTGGGTAAAATGTGTTTAAGCATGTTTTAATTGCATTGGATGTTTAAGTATGCTTAGAACATGTTTAATTGAGATTGTGTGTGATCAATTTCATGAAATTGGATTGGATTCATTTTTCCCCAAATTGGAGGCTTGGCCGAAAATTGGAAGAACCTAATGTCTTGGTAATTTGTTTTTGTTTGATCATTGGATGACTTAAAACAATTGGTTAATGTTGTTTTGAAGTTCAATTGGATTGAATTTTGATTTGGAACATTTTTCCCTTTTAAAGTGGCTTGGCCGATTTTAAAGAACATGAATTCTTTGTGATTTTGTTGTTTTAATTCATTGGATGAATTGAATTGATTTGGGAAATTATGATTGTGGACTCAATTGGATTGAAACCGAATCGAATTGAAAAAACCCCTAATTGCCGAGACTTGAAAGCATGTTAATTGGGTTTGATTTTAATTGAATTGTGTTGGACACTATTTGGTTGTTAAAGTGCATGATTAATTAGGCTAATTGATATTTTAGAAATGTTAATTGGGTAATTGATTGTGTATTACACTTAGGTTAATTAATTGTGAAATTTGGAATTTTATAAGTTAATTAATTTGGGCTTGATTTTGGAAATTGGGCTTGTTGGGTTGTAATTGGGCTTTTGGGCTTTGTTGTAACAAAGTTGGGTTTAGGCAAAATTGGTTGGATCCAATTAGGCCCAAAACCGAATCCAAAAGGTCCAATTATGATTTAATGGACCTTAATTATTTAATTGGGCCTAATGGGCCAAAATTAATTTAAAGGCTTATGGGGTAACTCCCGGATTGGATTTTGGTTGTTCGGTTTGACCCGAGTTGACCAAAAGTCCACGCCTATAGAAATTAATTAAAAGCCCATTGGACTTTAATTAAATAAAACATTAGATGTTAATCGGGCTTTGAGACCCGTTGCGATTAAATTTGGAATTTAAGTCGTAAAGGTTCGTTAATAAAAGTGTAATATTTAATTTGGAATTAAATAATGAATTAGAATTAAATACGTATTAAATTGGATTTAATTATGTAATTTAATTTAATTCGTAGAAATTGTACTTTGAGTACGTGTTTGCAATACGAGTTTGACTCGAACAAAATCAAATCTTTGTTTGAACATTGGATGATCACTAATAATCAAGATTAATTAATTTGATTGATTGATTGATAACATGCTTGTATGAATACATGGTTGTGATGTTTGAATAATGTATATCGGATGGATATTAGTCGGGTTGGGCGATTTTGGAAATTGTAATAAATTTGATTTATTAAATTGGACCTGCGTGTCCAGCCTTATCTCCTATTTCTTTGTATTCTCTTCTCACCTATTCCCCTCTATGTAAAGAGGTTTCTTTAGAAGTGTAGTGTAACGGGTAGAAGTAATACAAGTGCTAGCGGGAGAGAGAAAGTGAGAGATTTGATCTAGGATCAATGTAAAATATCCATCCGCATATCATTATTATTTTATTTCATACTCGCTTTATTATGTGTTTAGAATGCATGCTTAAGGGTGTATGATGATGAGACCTTAACAAAGATAATTAAATTGGTAGCCAATTTGCACGCGAAAAACCCTCGTTAATATCATGCGTTTTTCCTTCCATTGAGTGATTCTTACTCAAGATCCGAGATTGGCAGGGTTTGTTTGGCCAAAGTCAAGCCCTTGTCCATCAAAGATGTGTTTTAATCACGAGGCTTTGTTCCATATCGGTGTCGTGTCCAAGTTGTGGTTTGTTGGCCAAAGTCAAGACCACTTCTTGTCCATTGACATTGATTACGAAGCTTCCATGTCAATGGGTCCGCGCTTGACTGGGATCACTAGGTTTGTTGTGCCAAAGCCAAGGCCTAGTTGATTCAGAGGAAATAGGTTAGGGTATACATTCGATGTATAGGCATATATAAGATATATGTTTGGGACTTGGATGTCCACCTACTGGATCTAGGAGTTGGATGAGATCCAATTGATCTTCGAGATCTACCTAGTTAATTATCATACAATTTGTTGGCCAAAGTCAAGATTGTGTGATATTTAACGGGATCCTAGCCCACTAGGAAACACGGTTTCCCGAGTACTCGACAGAGGGTTAGAGGCTCGACGAAAAATAGTGGGAGGCAAGAATTGAATTTGCAACATTCGTTCAATACTCGCTAAACCGCTCATTTTATTTTTTTCGTCATTAGATTAAATGTTAGTTAGACTAATATTTAAATTGTTGTTTTAATAAACAGTTGGACTGTATTATACTTGATTATATATAATTGGATTATATTAATCAATATATTTGAATTAATTAATTTCAGTTTACAGTTGATTTTATAATTGGATTATAGTAATCAATGTAATTGAGGTTAATTAATTTGGATTATATTTGATTATATAGTTGGACTATTATAATCATTATAATATATAAAGTACCACTAATCGTTGATTAAATAGTTGGACTATTGTAATCAAGATAAAATTGAAAGTTGAAAAGTATAATATAAAATATAATCTGGGATTAAAATATTTTAAATGATTTAATTTTCAAATTGGGAATAAATAATAGGTTACTTTATTTGATAAAATAACTTATTATACCTTAAGCCCAAAATTAAGCAAGATAGTAGAGCATAAAATCTTTGGAAGATTTTTGTGATGATGACTTTAATGCTTAATTTAATATACTTGTCATAAATCTAATTTTGGATTTAAGAAGTATTAAAATTGCAATTAATAATTCTTGGAGAATTAATTGACTATTCTAGTGGAGAAAAGTCAAAGTTTGCAATTGGGCATGTTGCACGAGGTGCACATCGTTTCGATATTCCAAAACCCAAGGCTTGGCCTAAGGTTCCTAAAATATTGAAAAGGATAATTGACATATCCCAAAGTGACTACCATTTGGATATGGAAGACACGAAGGAATTAAAGAAAGGGCGAGGCTCTAACTTTAAAAATATTTGTCTTAGTTATGTTCACAGCTAGTATTGAAATTAGATTTTAAATACTTAGTGTGGTACATAATATATATGTATTGATATTCAGAATCTGCTTTGAGCAGGATACTGACTTCAAGCTGAGATTCCTCTGCGAATCGGAAACGGGACGAAAGTCGCTGTTTCGACCGTAGATACCTAAGTTTAGGAACTACCTTAGGGTATGTACTTAAATTAGGAACTGTTATAATGTAACTAGTTTGACTAGAACATTATCTCTTTATCAGTGTTTAACCCACTGCGGGTGAACCTTTATATTCTAAACACTAAAGTGTTTTATTATATAAAGATGATACTGAGATAAATACATTAGATGTAAATAACAGAATTTATATTTTGAATATAATAAAATCTCAAACATATAAATGACAAATAAACTCAAATTGATTTGATCAATAGAGACTTATTTATGGCATTGTTGTCTAGGACACAATTAAACGAGACACGTCAGTTAGACGGTGTGTCCGAACTAAAACCGAATTTTGTTGGACATGATAGGTTTTTCACGAGTCGCTCTGAGCTACATTTCCTTCAAACAGGATATGTATTAACAGTGCAAAACTTATTTAGAA
Source organism: Zanthoxylum bungeanum (assembly GCA_019454045.1). Taxonomy (NCBI): domain Eukaryota; kingdom Viridiplantae; phylum Streptophyta; class Magnoliopsida; order Sapindales; family Rutaceae; genus Zanthoxylum; species Zanthoxylum bungeanum. The sequence goes on along the minus strand of SKCR01041678.1, from coordinate 20,073 downwards.
TAAGGTTCCATGTAAATCTGTTTGACAGATATCATATAGGATATGAACAGGAAAGAAACGAGGTTTCTCATTCCTGATAATTTGGGTATGCCAGGCATAAAGTTTGGATGATACCAAACTAAGAACCCAAATTGGATAGTGCCAATATAGGTTATCCTAAGGGAAACCATAAGTATAGTACTTATAAATCCCACATGAGAACAATGTGATTGTTGCTCACCATGCGGTTTTCCTGAGAGGAATACCGATATGCAGTGGTCAGTGGGAGGATAGTGATACTCGATGAAAATCGGAGTAATACTATTCAAGCACGAAGTCCTTAATGGAACACAAACAGTTCATCTATGATGAATCTGTACCATTAATCTTCAAATACACAAGAAACCGGGTAGATCGGATAGAGTCAGAAAACAACCTAGGGTATGGGTTTCTGATCTAACCTCATTAAGATGTAATCTTATGAAGGTAATCCACGACTACGTTTAGAGGAAGTGATACGAGGTATCGACTCCCTATTATGGCAAAGTGCCATGAATCCAAAATGGATTCCATGTTTAACAACTATTTTGGATACTAGTTGTTGTACCACAAAGCATTGTGCCTATGGTACATTAACGTCTTCAAGGAAGACATACATGGAGGCAACATACCAACGTACAAAGCTGGGCTTTTGACGGAAAGGTATCGTTATCAACATTGTGTTAATAACGGTTCAACCTTTTACCTGTTGCCATGGTAAATCCATTTTGAAGATGCTTGTTGATAACTGTATATTTCATTTATGAAATATGTCAGTTATAAATCAAAATCGCTTTCCTGAAAAGGAAACCTTTTGGAGAATGTTTACAACATTCTGACGATTTTGTATAACCGACAAACAAGGTTTGCGGGTTATTCGATCCATGTTTGGATTGAAGCAAGCATAAGGTTCTTGGAACTGACGTTTTGAAATAATCATAATAGTTTATGATTTGACTCAAAACGAAATAATTCTTGTGTATATAAGGAGGTTAGTGGGAGGGGCACTGACAATGAAATTCCCATAACAATTGTCGAAAGCTTGGCTTTCATAGAAATTCTCCGTAGAATTCTGGGGAGTAACAACCTTTATTCAAGGAATAAAGATCTACTGGGATAGATTTGGAGTTGTTAACACTCTCTGGGAAATTGTACATTTAAAATGTACTTGTATTGGTGTCTCATACGCTTTGAGCATATGGAGTCACAATCGGGTCAATCCAAGTGATAGTCACTGGATTGAAGATTAAGAACATCTGTTAGTATCTGAGAGAACTAAAGATGTTGTCTTAAACTATGGAGATGGAGAACTTGAAGTGACTGGGATCACTGCTGCAAGTTTCCAAACCGGTAAATACTGCGGTACTATAAAGTTTGAACACTGGGACAGTGAGCTGGAAATCTTCCTAGCAAGATAACTGTTGCCGAATAAACAACAAATGCGGATTATTGCTGCAGCTGAGGCAGCAATAGAAGCCATTTGGATCGATAATAAATCTAATTAGATTAGATATAGTTCTGTTAGCAGCTGAGCTAGGCGTCAGCACAGGCTAAAGAATTAAAGGTCTCATCGACGATCCAGATATATACTTCTATATCATCTGATTCGTTCGGATCATACATCGTGGCGATGTGATGATCGTGTAAATCGCGTCAGACGATAATTAAGCAAATCCGCTGACGAAAACCTTTCCTCAGCAATTTGAGCGAACCGTACATAGTTCAGGTGTGGGACACTTGAGTGACTGGCTATGTGCCAAGTGGGAGATTGTTGGACAAAATGACCCATAGCGTCACTATTTGCACAGATCATTGTGTTGTTGTAGCAAATTAACTATGTACAAGGAAATTGCACTCTCATCATTTGTGATTAGATCACCATAGATATATAAATGAAGAGAGGTCCCTATGATTAGTACCTGGACTGAGAATGATATGAGACAGTATCAGTCCCCGAAGTTTAATCATTAAATATCCCTAGCCGTAGTATTATCGAGACTGGACATCGATAATGCGGAATAGGCTAGTATTGCACTTGTGCGCGTTGTGAGGGCACAACGGCATAGTTCTCATATATATAAGTATTGGATACTTATGCAAGTGCGATAGGAGGTCGTGTTTCACCGATGGTACGGGAAACAGCTTCGCTCTGGATAGACCCCTCGGAATCCCATTGGTATTATGACTATGTGTCTATGGGAGGCCGAAATCGAGGTAGGTGTGTATAGTCTTAACCTGAGACTTGCATCGCTAATACTTACGATAATCGATAAACTTTGGTCTTGGTGGTAGGGGACTTTAACCGGTTCTGTGTACACCACTTCTGGGTTTATCAGAGAGTCGTAGTGTATTGGGTGTGATGTCAAGACGGAAGTGTCACTTCAGTCATTTGGAGATGATGTCACGCAGGATACGGTACTAGTGCTCTTGAGTGTTGCGCAACCAATCGGGATATTGTGACCAGGTCATGTATATCCGATTATAGAGACTATGTTACCAGACATCCGACATGTGTTTCGGACGGGGCAGACACTTATCCAGCCAGCCCCAGCCCTACGTGATTATCCGATACTGGGCCGATATACACAATACTACGGTATACTACGCTTGATACAGATCTATATATTCCTGTAAGAATATTTCTGGAGAATTGGGTAGGCATGGCGCTTTGCTAGAAGCCAACCTTGTCTTGTAAATCGATATAAACGTAGTACGAGGTACTTACGTGTTCGGACAGTCCGACGATCGTATTTACTGCCAACATATCCGGAGATCTCATGGGTCGCTTCCTGAAGATTCACCGATGACGTATTACTCGCACTTTGATTAATCTGGGATTAATTAGAAGAGAGAGATAGAATTAATCTGGGATTAATTCGATGAGAGAGAAAATTAATCTGGGATTAATTGCGGAGATATTTTATCTGGGATAAAATATTAATTAAAGAGAGAGAACGATTAATTTGGAATTAATCGATAAAATAATATATTCGATATATTAATCGAAATTGGATTTCGACGCGGAATTAAAATTAGATTTTAATTCGGGCGAACGAATTAATTTAGAATTAATTCGTTAGCGACGTGAATAGTGAATTCGCTAGGCGTAATCATTTAATTACGACGCGACGGAAAATTCGTTAATTTGGAATTAGCGAACCCGAGCCCGAGAGTGATTGCGAGCGCATTCGCATTTCGAATTCGAGCGCGGCACGCGAGTCACATCAAGCGTCAAATCGCTAGTCGCATCATGTCAAATCAATTGTCACTTTGAGTGATGTGACTTGACAATATGTCACTTTATTAAAGTGATGTGATGTGACTTAAAGTAAAAGTTTGAAATGATGGGTGATAATTGATTGAAAGCTTTTGCTTTAATTTTAAAAATAGAAAAAGTAATGGATTATTAAATAATTTTGGAAATTTAAAACCTTTTTATAACAATTTTATTTTCTATCTTATCATTCTCTCTCTCTCCATTTACGGTATAGGCTTTTGGAGCCAAAACTCTTCTCTTCTTTCTCACGGTCTCAAGACCGATTCTTCATCAGATTTTTCTGGTTTCACCGAACTTTAAGAAGCAAAATGGAAGATGATAAGTGCTAGCACACACCTGAGTGATACTATGGTGATAGGGAAGTGATTTCGTGAGCAAGGAATCACCTTGAAGCTTGGAGCTTGGAGTTACAATGGGTTCATCCATGGCCGAATAGAAGATGAAGAAACAGCACCACACCAGCATCCCCACCGAGCAAAGCTCACTGCGCGCATGGAGAGGACTGTGCGTTTTTCATCTCTTCAATTCATCATCAAACCGCAACCAATCAATGTGAGTATGAATTCCGCCTTACTCCTTTGATGTGTTCATATGTGATTTTTATATGCATTGTTTGTGATCTTGTGGACTTGATTAAACTCCAACAGAAGATATAAAGGTTTTTGTGTAAAATTTGTAAGGAATTCCTTCTGTTTATACAAGGTGCTCCAAAGACAACAAAATTAATTATAATCTGATGTTGGATAAATCTAATTAATCTTAGCCATTGGATCTTCCATATAATCAATACCTATTTCTGAGTATAAATCCTTTGCTACTATCGTGCCTTAAAGGTTTCAACATTTCCATCGAGCCCCCGCTTCTCTTGTAAACCCATTTACAACCGATATGAACAATTTCGTCTGGAAGTGGAAACCAAGTCCCAGACTTGATTATCATGCATTGAGGCAATCTCCAATTTCTAGCTTCCAGCCATTTTTCCGCATCGATGTCTAACATCGCCTTTCTGAAGTTAAATATATTCTTCCTCAATTAAGAAAATATCGAGCGTATCATTAGATGACGTCATGTACCGCCAGGGGGTCTCGATATCCTTTGGTGACCTACGAAGTGGTTGTGTCAAAGGTATCTCATCTTCTTGAACTTCTGGTTCTATCATCGATTTAATGTTACTATGATTGACTTCATCTAAATTAATCATTCTATGATATGCATTTTCTAACATAAATTGTGTTTCTAAGAAAGTTGCATTTCGATCAACGAACACATTTCGGTTCTCGGGATCATAGAACTGATATCCCATGAATTTTTAGGATATCCAATGAATCGATACTTGTACCCTCTAGGTGCAAGTTTATCCCACTGTGCAACTCTTACATAGGCAAGACAACCCCAAATCTTAACATACTTAAGACTCGGTTTCTTTCCAGTCCATAACTCATACGGAGTGGTCGGAACGGCTTTCGATGGAACTTTGTTCAGAAGATGAGCAACAGTTTCTAGAGCATGGCCCCACAAGTATATTGTAGATCAGTAAAACTCATCGTTGATCGAACCATATCTAATAAAGTTCGATTCCTCCTCTCCGAAACACCATTATGTTGAGGAGTACCTGGAGGAGCATACTGAGTGAGAATCCCATTCTCTTTTAAATAACTCACGAACTCACTGCTCATGTACTCACCGCCCTGATCTGATCGAAGGTATTTCAAGAGTTTTTTTGGTTTTTTTCTCTACTTCAAATCGGTATTCTTTGAACTTTTCAAAAGTTTCCGATTTGTGTTCATAAGAAAAACATAACCATATCGTGACAAATCATCGATAAAAGTTACAAAGTATTGAAACCCACCCATGGCATCATGATTTATAGGACCACATACATCGAAATGTACAAGTTCCAATAAATCATTAGCACGTTGTCCAACACCACTAAATGAGGATTTGGTCATTTTACCTTGAATACAATATTCACAAACTGGTAAAGGTTATATGGTTAGATCTGATATCACACCATCCTTAACTAGTTGGTTAGGCATTTTATGCCTATATGACCTAATCTCATATGCCAAAGTTCTATGTTATTTATTTCACCCGATCTTTTCCTTTTAGATTTATCTATGTTAAAGACATCACGATTTTTGGTAAAAATGTAATGACCATCAACCATGGGACATGAAACAAGCAAAACATTCGCATTATCATATAAATTCAAAAGACCATCTTTAATATTTACATGAAATCCTTCGTTGTCAAGTACATGAAGTGAGACGATTTACCGTATCATAGTCGGCACAAAATAACAGTTATTAAGTTTAATATTACATTCATCAAAGAGTTTCAAAAACAAAATTCCTACTACTTCAACTTGTAGAGAATCTCCATCCATACTCGCAGCTGGATCTTTTACGGCTTCAATCTTCGTCAATTTCTGTGTCCTACAAAAGCACCAAATCATTATCTAACTCTAGTAATACCTTTGGTTAAATTAACTTTAGTTTGGAAAGTTTTATTAACGCCTTGGTCCCACCCCACTTGTATCTGTTATAATGTATTTTATTATAAACAAGTGATTTATATTTATTAGCCTTAAAGGTAATAAATCTCTAGGTTCATTACAGAATAATTACTTAGCTAAGGGACAAGCAATACACTCTTTCTTTCCTTAGAAAGTCTATAGATGCTTGCACCCTAAAATAATCATGCCAATTCTAATCATACATAGAATCATCAAGCATATGAGTTTTAATATGTTGGAATTATTTTAGGCATTAAATAACTTTGATTAATATTTAATTATGATATTGCATTTTATTTTAATCAAATAAATTTACTATCCACGTTTTTTTACAGATGCGTGAACTTTAAATACAATTTCACAATTCAAATGTTAACCCAATCATGCAAAACTTGTGCCTAAAAGTAATTTCAGGGTGTTAACTTTCCAACGAGCTTTTTCACACCCAATTTCGAGTTCAAATGAGAGAGAACTAATCAAAATAAAAACGACGCGCTGATACCACTGTTGGGAAGCGGCCGCGAGTGCGCAGCTGAGAAATAAAAATTATGATGCCTCTATCCCTTTGCCCAAGACCCTTTTTTTTTATTCTACAAGCTTAGGCATGTTACTATATATTCTAAGCATAAAAACTAATAAAACATGCAAAGAACATAAACTTAAACATGCTAACTATCATAAGAACTCTAATTAAAAAGAAAGAAAAATACTTACTTGAACCGAAGACTCCTCTAGTCCTCCCTCCAATCTTTAAGCTTTTCTCGAACTCAACAAGCTCTTCCACGTTCCAAAGAGCCACCGAAGTGTGTGGCCTCCAAAGGTGCACACACCAAAGCCAAAACTCAACGGCAAGACTACGCCTTGAGTGCACGAGTATTTTGCCTTTGGTGCTAGCCTAGGCAAATAACTCAAAACTTTTAACTTGAGATTCCTCTAGTCAATTAGACTTAAGTATCCACAAAATCAGTGGCTTACTCTTAAACTTTAATAGTTGCTCACTTATATAAACCTAAGATATGAAAGGTTTTTGGTGTAAAAATTTGTAAAGAATTCTTAGGGTTTATACAGGTGCTCCAAAGACAACAAAATTAATTAAGAATATGATGTGGGATAAATGCTAATTAAATCTTAGCCATTGGATCTTAATATAGTGGTTTAATGAGATTATAAAACCCTAATAAGAGTTTGGGCCGACTTGGAATTCAAAAATAAATAAAATAATAATAATAAAAAAAACGCAGATTTTATTTATTTATTTATTTTTCCAATTCACAAAGTGCCCATATCGTCATTCACAATCCCTAAGCCACTTTGGAACCTCATAAATGATATGTTCAATAATTAATCATATTGAACCATTTATGAACAATTCCTACAGCAATCATATATGCTGTTAAATTTGTATTGTGCACTGTTAACCATTGATTTCGACTTTGTTGTGTGTGACCTTTTGGGTTCCCCTCAAGTTGGACATGAAATGAATCGTGATAATTTAATCAAACATAAATTATCCTCCGATCAGATGGTCATTCGATTTCAATGAACAAGGTTGACATCTAGCAACATGCCAAGGCCCCCAAATGAGAAGGAAATATATATACCCATTATGTATGCGATTTACATATGATACGGTCCATCGCCTCATTGTATCCCCACCGTTTGACCTAGGGTATGGAAAGTGTCTACCCATATAGTCAAAGGTATGATATTGATAGTGTCATGAATCGTACTAACCCAAGAATCTCACATGATTCTTCTGATGCGGCCACGGTCTCAAGCACTGATCACATATATCAACCGTGAACTGGAATACTACTCTTATAAAAAACATATTATCCGAGAGAGTGGCGATTCTCTGTTGTATCTTTACAAACTTCATGTGTTTCAACAAATGACCCAATCATACCCTTATGACCGGATCTTTTGAACCAGGGAAGGAGAATGTCAAAGTTATTTGATCCACACATAAGATTGTAAAGACCTCAAGTATAAGGACTAGTCATACAATCGATACATGAAACTTCTCACAGACACATGGATAAACACGACATGTGAAAACTTTTGGCGGTCAGTTTGATGGACACGAGCAACTCATGCATCCATGTGATACACCAACAGGACGGATCACCGCTAGTAGCCTATAAGATCGGCTACCCCACTAAACGGCAGATCATATCATCATGTAATCTCTCCACTTTGTGAACGCCCAGATTATTCACAAAACTATGACTATGAATGTTTGAGAGTAATGATTGTCATAAGGCGTGGAAGCCATCATCTTATTACTCCAAGGGCTTTATTATAGTGTTTGATGATTCATATCATTTATGTAAGACACGTATAATAAAGATTGCCATTTTATTAATTAATGAAAATATTACAAATACATGTATATATAGCCCATCCACAAGTTCGGTATAGGGCATATCTCTAACAATGATAGCATTGATCTGAACATCTGACTCTAGTTCAGTGGCTTGGGGACGGCGAGACGTAACGCCCCAAGACCACTAGTTTAGGTGTATTAGGGATAATGAGATGTAACATCGCCATACGTTAGGTTTTTCAGAGATATGGTTTTCAGTTTAGGCATATGGGGGGACATCGGGATATAATGCCCTCACACTTCAGGTTTTTCAGAGACAGATTTTCAGAGATATGGTTTCTTAGAAAAGATGGTTTTGTAAAAGAGATTTTGAAATAGCAGTTTTTACAAAAAGGTTTTAAAAAGATTCAGTTTTATATAAAGACATAGAGTTTTGAAGACGGAAAAGGTTTCCATAATGGTTTTAAAGAAAGCGTTGTATTTTCGGATAAGAAAGAGATTTCTGAAAAGTTGTTTTCCTGAAGATGATTTCAATTTCAGAAACAAATGAATATTTTTTAAAGTAATTCAGTTTTCATTTTTAAAATTGTCCACTCACTAGATCGTTCAAACGATCTAAACCTCATCTTCCCCACTTCTAGTTTCTCTATTTTGCAAGAATACTTGGAGGATGAGCTCGAGAGGATGGATACTGATGGCAGTCAATAGGGTGTTTGGGTCTAAAAAATCGAGTGCAGAGTTACAGTTCAGTCATAGTCACAGTGAAGTCATGTATCAGTTACTTGTATAGTTGTGATTGTGTATGTTATAAGTCCAGGTGTCTATGAACAGAGTTGTACAGAGAAGTATTATTAAGTATACAGTTATAAGTTTTGAGTTGCATTTATTTTATGTTATTGAGTTTGCAATGGTCCCATGTATGAGTTTGTATTTGACATAAGATTAGTAGTGTTGATCAGAGTTAGAAAGTCATAGGCTCGGGGGGATAAGGTGAAAGAGTTAAATCAAAGTCCCAAAGATCACAAATCATGCATAAAAACCGCATATGAACACATCAAAGGAGGTGCGGAATATACTCACATTGAATTTCGGTTTTGATGAAATGAAGAACAAGATGCGTTTTGCATCCTCCAAGCTCACGGCAACAGCTCTCCAAGGCAGTGGGCTGCTCGGTTTGGACTGGTTCGGCTTCCTCCATGTTCGGCCATTGATGAGGTCCATTGAAGCTCAAAGCTTCAAGCTTCCATGCTCACGGAATCACTTCCCTATCACCTATGTATCACTCAAGGTGTGTGCTAGCACTTGTATTCTTCTTTTGCTTCTCAAATGCTCGGTCAAACCAGAACAAATTTGATGAAGAATTCGGCAGTGAGCCGAGAAGAAGAAGGGAAGAAGAAGAGGGAAAATGAGAGTGCGTCTTTGAGAGAGAGGACCGAATCAATAGTAAAAGGGAAAAGAAAAAGTAATATATTTATTCATTTATTTTCCCAAATAAATAAAACATATATATATATATATTCCAAACCTTTTCATATTCCATCACAATTACTTTATACTTTAAGTCATATCACATCACTTTTCACATCACATCTATTCACTTTATTAAAGTGACATATTGTCAAGTCACATCACTCAAAGTGACAATTGATTTGACGACTGACGCGACTAGCGATTTGACGCTTGATGTGACTCGCGTGCCGCGCTCGAATTCGAAATGCGAATGCGCTCGCAATCAATCTCTCGGGCTCGGGTTCGCTAATTCCAAATTAACGAATTTTCCGTCGCGTCGTAATTAAGTGATTACGCCTAGCGAATTCACTATTCACATCGCTAACGAATTAATTCTAATTAATTCGTTCGCCCGAATTAAAATCTAATTTTAATTCCGCGTCGAAATCCAATTTCGATTAATATATCAAATATATTATTTTATCGATTAATTCCAAATTAATCGTTCTCTCTCTTTAACGATATTTTATCCGAGATAAAATATCTCCGTAATTAATCCCAGATTAATTTTCTCTCTCATCGAATTAATCCCAGATTAATTCTATCTCTCTCTTCTAATTAATCCCAGATTTATCAAAGTGCGAGTAATACGTCATCGGTGAATCTTCAGGAACCGACCTGAGATCTCCGGATATGTTGGCAGTAAATACGATCGTCGAACTGTCCGAACACGTAAGTACCTCGTACTACGTTTATATCGACTTACAGACAAGGTTAGCCTCTAGCAAAACGCCATGCCTACCCAATTCTCCAGAAATATTCTTACAGGAATATATAGATCTGTATCAAGCGTAGTATACCGTAGTATTGTGTATATCGGCCCAGTATCGGATAATCACGTGCTAGGGCTGGGGCTGGATAAGTGTCTGCCCCGTCCGAAGCACATGTCGGATGTCTGGTAACATAGTCTCTATAATCGGATATACATGACCTGGTCACAATATCTCGATTGGTTGCGCAACACTCAAGAGCACTAGTACCGTATCCTGCGTGACATCAACTCCAATATGACTGAAGTGACACTTCCGTCTCGACATCACACCCAATACACTACGACTCTCTGATAAACCCAGAAGCGGTGTACACAGATCCGGTTAAAGCCCTGTACCACCAAGACCAAAGTCTACCGATTATCGCAAGTATTAGCGATGTAAGTCTCAGGTTAAGACTATACACACCCTACCTCGATTTCGGCCTCCCATAGACATAGTCATAATACCAATGGGATTCCGAGGGGTCTATCCAGAGCGAAGCTGTTTCCCGTACCATCGGTGAAACACAACCTCCTATCGCACTTGCATAAGTATCCAATACTTATATATATGAGAACTATGCCGTTGTGCCCTCACAACGCGCACAAGTGCAATACTAGCCTATTCCGCATTATCGATGTCCAGTCTCGATAATACTTCGGCTAGGGATATTTAATGATTAATCCTTCGGGGATTGATACTGTCTCATATCATCTCAATCCAGGAACTAATCATATGGACCTCTCTTCATTTATACATCTATGGTGATCTAATCACAAATGATGAGAGTGCAATTTCCTTGTCACATAGTTAATTTGTACAACAACACCGTGATCTGTACAAATAGTGACGCTATGGGTCATATTATCCAACAATCTCCCACTTGGCACATAGCCAGTCACTCGAGTGTCTAACACCCGAACTATGTACAATTCGCTCAAATTGCTGAGGAAAGGTTTTCGTCAGCGGATTTGCTTAATTATCGTCTGACGCGATTTACAACATCATCACATCGCCACGATGTATGATCCGAACGAATCAGATGATATAGAAGTATATATCTGGATCGTCGATGAGACCTTTAATTCTTTAGCATGTGCTGACGCCTAGCTCAGCTGCTAACAGAACTATATCTAATCTAATTAGATTTATTATCGATCCAAATGGCTTCTATTGCTGCCTCAGCTGCAGCAATAATCCGCATTTGTTGTTAATTCGGCAACAGTTATCTTGCTCGGAATATTTCCAGCTCACTGCACCGTTATTCAAACTGTATAGTACCGTTTGCGACTTTTAGTCGTCTTTATCGGTTATAGGAAACTTGCTACAGTGATCCCAGTCACTTCAAGTTCTCCTACTCCATAGACTAAGACAGCATCCTTAGTTCTCTAAGATACTAACGGATGTTCCTAACATCAATCCAGTGACTATCACTCGGATTGTCCTGTTTGTGAATCCATATGCTCAAAGCGTATGATACACCCAGGTCTTGTACATTTTTCAATGTACGGTTCCACGGAGAGTATTTCGAAAGCCAAGCTTTCGCCGACATTTATTTTTTATGGGAATATCATTTCCAAGAAATGACGTATTATCATTATTTTATAGGACAGCCACTGTCAGTGCGCTCCCACTAACCCTCTTATTTACACTAGAATCATTTTCGTTTTGAATTAAATCATACACCATTATGATTGCATCAAAATGATAATTCCAAGAACTTATGCTCGCGTCAGCAAGCATCATCCAAATGGATCTACAGTGGCAATAGGTAAAAGGTTGAATCGTAATCAATCACAATGTCGATAAAGATACATTTCCGTTAAAAGCCTAGCTTTATACGTTGGTATATTGCCATCCATGTACGTCTTCCTTGAAGACTTATAGTACCAATAGGCACAATGCCTTGTGGTACATCAACTAGTATCCAAACTTATTGATATACATGGAATCCATTTCGGACTCATGACACTTTGTCATAATAGGGAGTCGATACCTCGTATCACTTCCTTTGTTCTTGTGTATTCGAAGATTAATGGTATAGTTTCATCCTTGATGAATTATATATGTTCCATTAAGATTCAGTGCCTAGAACAGTACTTACTATTCTCCGATTTTCATCGAGTTATACTATCCTCTCACTTACCACTGCATATCGGTATTCCTCTTAGGAAAACCGCATGGAGAGCAACAATCACATTGTTCTCATGTGAGATGTATAAGTACTATACTTATGGTTTCCCATAGGATAACCTATAATGGCACTTATCCAATTTGGGTCCTTAGTTTGGTATCATCCAACGTTATGCCTAGCATACCCAAATTGTCAGGAATGAGAAACCTCGTTTCTTTCCTGTTCATATCCTATACGATATCTGTCAAACAGATTTATATGGAACCTTATTCTAAATAAGTTTTGCACTGTTAGTACATATCCTATTGAAGGAAATGGTAGCTCAAAGCGACTCGTGATTAACCTTATTATGTCTAACAAAATTCGGTTAATCCTGTTCGGACACACCGTCAAAATGTCGTGTTCAAGAGGAGTCCTCATTGAAAGAATACTATACTCTTTCAAGTATACGAGAAACTTACTGCTAAAGTATTTTCCATTACGGTCTTACCGTGGCGGAATAATGCTATAGCCGATCTGTTTATGTATTTCGTGTGTCGAAACTTTAAAGTTTCTGATTTGTGTTCTTCAAAAGAAACACATAACCATAACGTGATGCCACATCCGTTAAGGTCACGAAATATTCATGTTCACATCTAGCCTAGCTAGATATGGGCCCACTTACTTCACCATGAATAGGGCTAACAGATCGGTGGCACTAACACTATTACCAAGCAAATAGTATTTTAGGTACTTTACCTAATAAACTAGATTCGCAGACCTTATTTGAATAGTCAAATCAGTCCTAGTACCCACTCTTCAAAAGTGTGGATATACGAGTCTAATTAAATTGTGTCCTAGACAACAATGCCACAAATAAGTCTCTATTGATCAAATCAATTTGAGCTATTTATTTGTCAATTTATATGTTTGAGATTTTTTATTTATATTCAAAATATAAATTCTGTTATTTATATCTAATATATTGTCTCAGTATCATCTTTATATAATAAAACACTCAGTGTTCTATAATATAAAGGTTTTATATCCGCAACGGATTAAACACTGATAAAGAGATAATGTCTCTAGTCAAACTAGTTACATTATAACAGTTCCTAATTCAAGTACATACCCGAAGGTTAGTTCCTAACTTAGGTATCTACGGTCGAAACAGCGACTTTCGTCCCGTTTCCGATTCGCAGAGCAATCTCAGCTTGAAGTCAGTATCCTGCTCAAAGCAGATTCTGAATATCAATATATATATTTTATGTACCACACTAAGTATTTAAAATCTAATTTCAATACTAGCTGTGAACATAACTAAGACAAACATTTTTTAAAGTTAGAGCCTCGCCCTTTCTTTAATTCCTTCGTGTCTTCCATATCCAAATGGTAGTCACTTTGGGATATGTCAATTATCCTTTTCAATATTTTAGGAACCTTAGGCAAGCCTTGGGTTTTTAGAAATATTGAAAGGAACGTGCACCTCGTGCTACATGCCTAATTGCAAACTTTGACTTTACATGAATAGTCAATTAATTCTCCAAGAATTATAAATTGCAATTTTAATACTTCTTAAATCCAAAATTAGATTTATGACAAGTATATTAAATTAAGCATTAAAGTCATCATCACAAAAATCTTCCAAAGATTTTATGCTCTACTTATCTTGCTTAATTTTGGGCTTAAGGTATAATGAGTTATTTTATCAAATAAAGTAACTTATTATTTATTCCCAATTTGAAAATTAAATTATTTAAAATATTTTAATCCTAGATTATATTTTAAATATCCAACTTTTCAAATTTATCTTGATTACAATAGTCCAACTATTTAATCAACGATTAGTGGTACTTATATATTATAATGATTATAATAGTCCAAACTATATAATCAAATATAATCCAAATTAATTAACCTCAATTACATTGATTACTATAATCCAATTATAAAATCAACTGTAAACTGAAATTAATTAATTCAAATATATTGATTAATATAATCCAATTATATATATCAAGTATAATACAGTCCAACTGTTTATTAAAACAACAATTTAAATATTAGTCTAACTAACATTTAATCTAATGACGAAATAATTTAAATGAGCGCATACGGCGAGTAATTGAACGAGTATTGCAAATTCAATTCTTGCCTCCCACTATTTTTCGTCGAGCCTCTAACCCTCTGTCGAGTACTCGGGAAACCGTGTTTCCTAGTGGACTAGGATCCTGTTAAATATCACACAATCTTGACTTTGGCCAACAAATGTATGATAATTAACTAGGTAGATCTCTAAGATCAATTGGATCTTATCCAACTCCTAGATCCAGTAGGTGGACATCCAAGTCCCAAACATATATCTTATATATGCCTATACGAGAATGCATACCCTAACCTTTTTCCTCCTGAATCAACTAGGCCTTGGCTTTGGCACAACAAACCTAGTGATCCCAGTCAAGCGCGGACCCATTGACATGGAAGCTTCGTAATCAATGTCAATGGACAAGAAGTGGTCTTGACTTTGGCCAACAAACCACAACTTGGACACGACACCGATATGGAACAAAGCCTCGTGATTAAAAACACATCTTTGATGGACAAGGGCTTGACTTTGGCCAACAACCCCTGACAATCTCGGATCTTGAGTAAGAATCACTCAATGGAAGGAAAAACGCATGATATTTTAACGAGGGTTTTTTCCGCGTGCAAATTGGCTACCAATTTAATTATCTTTGTTAAGGTCTCATCATCATACACCCTTAAGCATGCATTCTAAACACATAATAAAGCGAGTATGAAATAAAATAATAATGATATGCGGATGGATATTTTACAATGATCCTAGATCAAATCTCTCACTTTCTCTCTCCCGCTAGCACTTATATTACTTCTACCCGTTACACTACACTTCTAAAGAAACCTCTTTTACATGGAGGGGAATAGGTGAGAAGAGAATACAAAGAAATAGGAGATAAGGCTGGACACGCAGGTCCAATTTAATAAATCAAATTTATTACAATTTCCAAAATCGCCCAACCCGACTAATATCCATCCGATATACATTATTCAAACATCACAACCATGTATTCATACAAGCATGTTATCAATCAATCAATCAAATTAATTAATCTTGAATATTAGTGATCATCCAATGTTCAACAAAGATTTGATTTTTGTTCGAGTCAAACTCGTTTTGCGAACACGTACTCAAAGTACAATTTCTACGAATTAAATTAAATTACATAATTAAATCCATTTAATACTTATTTAATTCTAATTCATTATTTAATTCCAAATTAAATATTACACATTTATTAACGAACCTTTACGACTTAAATTCCAAATTTAATCGCAACGGGTCTCAAAGCCCGACTAACATCTAATGTTTTATTTAATTAAAGTCCAATGGGCTTTTAATTAATTTCTATAGGCGTGGACTTTTGGTCAACTCGGATCAAACCGAACAACCAAAATCCAATCCGGGAGTTACACCCATAAGCCTTTAAATTAATTTTGGGGCCCATTAGGCCCCATTAAATAATTAAGGTCCATTAAGTCATAATTGGACCTTTTGGATTCGGTTTTGGGCCTAATTGGATCCAACCAATTTTTCCTAAACCCAACTTTGTTACAACAAAGCCCAAAAGCCCAATTACAACCTAACAAGCCCAATTTCCAAAATCAAGCCCAAATTAATTAACTTATAAATTCCAAATTTCACAATTAATTAACCTAAGTGTATTACATAATCAATTACCCAATTAACATTTCTAAAACATCAATTAGCCTAATTAATCATGCACTTTAACAACCAAATAGTGTCCAACACAATTCAATTAAAATCAAACCCAATTAACATGCTATCAAGTCTCGGCAATTAGGGGTTTTTCAATTCGATTCGGTTTCAATCCAATTGAGTCCACAATCTTAATTTCCCAAATCATTCAATTCATCCAATGAATTAAAACAAACAATCACAAAGAATTTCATGTTCATAAGATTCGACCAAGCCACTTTAAAAGGGAAAAAATGTTCTAAATCAAAATTCAATCCAATTGAACTTCAAAACAACATTAACCAATTGTTTAAGTCATCCAATGATCAAACAAAACAAAATTACCAAGACATTAGGGTTATGCAATTTTCGGCCAAGCCTTCAATTTGGGGAAAATTGAATCCAATCCAATTTCATCGAAATTGATCACACACAATCTCACTTAAACATGTTCTAAGCATACTTAAACATCCAATTCAATTAAAACATGCTCAAACACATTTAACCCAATTTCAAGTTTCATGTTCAACCTAAAGAATTGGGGAAATTGATCTAATCCAATTTTCTTGAAATTGATCATGCACAACTTCAATTCAACCTCATTCAAGCATACTTCGTCAAACAATTCAACCAAATCATGCCTAAATCGAGTTTGCCCAAATTAAAGTTTTGACCAAAAATAAGCAAATTGGGGAAAATCAATCCAATCAATTTTTTTTTATCAAATTGATTACATATAACTCAAATTCAATCAAATATAAGCATTCTTAAAGAATCAATTTGTCAGAATCAAGCTAAAATCAAAAAGCCCCAAATTTGCTCAAGAACCCTAATTCGGTTTTCATGCATCAAAAGCTCTGATACCATTGAAGAGTTAAATCAAGTCCCAAAGATCACAAATCATGCATAAAAATCGCATATGAACACATCAAAGGAGGTGCGGAATATACTCACATTGAATTTCGATTTTGATGAAATGAAGAATAAGATGCGTTTTGCATCCTCCAAGCTCACGGCAACAGCTCTCCAAGGCAGTGGGCTGCTCGGTTTGGACTGGTTCGGCTTCCTCCATGTTCGGCCATTGATGAGCTCCATTGAAGCTCAAAGCTTCAAGCTTCCATGCTCACGGAACCACTTCCCTATCACCTATGTATCACTCAAGGTGTGTGCTAGCACTTGTATTCTTCTTTTGCTTCTCAAATGCTCGGTCAAACCAGAACAAATTTGATGAAGAATTCGGCAGTGAGCCGAGAAGAAGAAGAGGGGAAAATGGAGAGTGCGTCTTTTGAGAGAGAGGACCGAATCAATAGTAAAAGGGAAAAGAAAAAGTAATATATATTATTCTTTTATTTTCCCAAAATAAATAAAACATATATATATATATATATTCCAAACCTTTTCATATTCCATCACAATTACTTTATACTTTAAGTCATATCACATCACTTTTCACATCACATCTATTCACTTTATTAAGTGACATATTGTCAAGTCACATCACTCAAAGTGACAATTGATTTGACGATTGACGCGACTAGCGATTTGACGCTTGATGTGACTCGCGTGCCGCGCTCGAATTCGAAATGCGAATGCGCTCGCAATCACTCTCTCGGGCTCGGGTTCGCTAATTCCAAATTAACGAATTTTCCGTCGCGTCGTAATTAAGTGATTACGCCTAGCGAATTCACTATTCACGTCGCTAACGAATTAATTCTAAATTAATTCGTTCGCCCGAATTAAAATCTAATTTTAATTCCGTGTCGAAATCCAATTTCGATTAATATATCAAATATATTAATTTTATCGATTAATTCCAATTAATCGTTCTCTCTCTTTAACGATATTTTATCCGAGATAAAATATCTCTGTAATTAATCCCAGATTAATTTCTCTCTCATCGAATTAATCCCAGATTAATTCTATCTCTCTCTTCTAATTAATCCCAGATTAATCAAAGTGCGAGTAATACGTCATCGGTGAATCTTCAGGAACCGACCCATGAGATCTCCGGATATGTTGGCAGTAAATACGATCGTCGGACTGTCCGAACACGTAAGTACCTCGTACTACGTTTATATCGACTTACAAGACAAGGTTAGCCTCTAGCAAAACGCCATGCCTACCCATTCTCCAGAAATATCTTACAGGAATATATAGATCTGTATCAAGCGTAGTATACCGTAGTATTGTGTATATCGGCCCAGTATCGGATAATCACGTTTAGGGCTGGGGCTGGATAAGTGTCTGCCCCGTCCGAAGCACATGTCGGATGTCTGGTAACATAGTCTCTATAATCGGATATACATGACCTGGTCACAATATCTCGATTGGTTGCGCAACACTCAAGAGCACTAGTACCGTATCCTGCGTGACATCAACTCCAATATGACTGAAGTGACACTTCCGTCTCGACATCACACCCAATTCACTACGACTCTCTGATAAACCCAGAAGCGGTGTACACAGAACCGGTTAAAGCCCTGTACCACCAAGACCAAAGTCTACCGATTATCGCAAGTATTAGTGATGCAAGTCTCAGGTTAAGACTATACACACCTACCTCGATTTCGGCCTCCCATAGACACATAGTCATAATACCAATGGGATTCCGAGGGGTCTATCCAGAGCGAAGCTGTTTCCCGTACCATCGGTGAAACACAACCTCCTACGCACTTGCATAAGTATCCAATACTTATATATATGAGAACTATGCCGTTGTGCCCTCACAACGCGCACAAGTGCAATACTAGCCTATTCCGCATTATCGATGTCCAGTCTCGATAATACTTCGGCTAGGGATATTTAATGATTAATCCTTCGGGGATTGATACTGTCTCATAGCATCTCAATCCAGGAACTAATCATATGGACCTCTCTTCATTTATACATCTATGGTGATCTAATCACAAATGATGAGAGTGCAATTTCCTTGTCACATAGTTATTTGTACAACAACACCGTGATCTGTACAAATAGTGACGCTATGGGTCATATTATCCAACATAAGGTGCCATATCCCCTGCCGGTAGCATCTCCGAGGAGGGGGATGTTATAAAGATGGGATCAGAGCATGGTCTAGGGTGTCAGTGACTGCAGTGGGTAGAGTGTTGGGATCTTGTATACGTAGTATACACGAGATACTAGTATGGAGGCACTACCTCTCCAGTATCCAATCATCAAGTGCGTCCTCAAGTCCTATGGACATGTTAGTAAGAATTCCTAAGCTATGAGAATAGATAGTAAAGTTCTAAAATATCCACCCATAGGAGTAAAAGAGAAGAGAAAACTATAAGAAAAGAAAATAATGTTGTATAGATGCTTGAGCAACCATAGTCGATAAAATATAGAGGTACATGATCAGATAGATAAGAAAATGCTAGAACTTATAGTAGTAAAATGGGATATAGCAAGCCTGAGTAAGTAAAATATTTAGTAGACCTAAGTAAGGATCTTTCCCTCCAAGTAAGATTCCTTCCTTCCTCATAAAATTCTTTCAAACAGATCTAGTAGCCTTTGAGTACCACGTATAGATAGAAAGTTTCCTGAATCACACGAAGGATAGTCAGAAAGATAAGATAAGCAAGAAATTAGAACTAGTCGGAGAAGTTCAATAGACATGAGATACCAAAAAGGATGTAGAGACTCTAGAAACCCAAACCTGGATTCCAAACGCCCAGTGATGTCAGTCAAGAAAACTATCTTGATGAAGTCTATCTCATACCTATCTTACTTGAGTGATAGACTTTACCAGGACATAGAATACCAGAATAAGGATATCGACATCC
>SKCR01041677.1:0-42594 GCA_019454045.1 Zanthoxylum bungeanum | reverse complement strand
GTAAAGGCATTGCAAAATTTTGGCCATAAATGTTCATATTTGCACGAGAAACTCAACTATCAGCAGTTGATTGGCTCTCTTCGTCACCCATTTCACTCTCAAGTTGCCGAGATTGATGTGGAACTTGTTGGTTCTGCTGTTGCAGCAGCTGTAGTGGAATTTGGTTCTTTGGGGTTGGAAAACTTTGCATGGTACTACGACTACCATTGATGCCACTACTATGTGGCCACTGCTGCTGGTCCTGTAAATGTTTTAGTTTCTGGGACGAAGAGGAACCATTGGAAATGCTTGTATTTTGATGATCTTGACTTTGCATCGATTGAGTTGGTAACAGCTGCTGCAGCTCTATACATTAATGAATCTTCATGCTTATGAAGGAAAAACTTGTTTGCCTCTATCAGAGATTTCTCCTGCAATTGACTGATTGCTGGACGTTCTGCTTCTTAGCATATGTTTAACAGCCTGAAAGGCAAGTAGAATCTTATGCCTTTTTATATTTACTTCAAAAGATAGCAAGTGGGTTTCCAGCGAATCGAGCAAGTTCTTCTGAAGCAATTTCAAGTATTTTGTAGCTTCTGACAATGGATCTTCAACCTGCAATAACTTTTCCCCATGCGGATCAGGATCAACAGGTTTGACATGTCGTTTGCCAGACTTAGAGACAACACTAGCACTTGATTCTTCATTTTTCCCCTCCGCCTCTTTTTTGGCTCGGGCTTCAGCCTTTCTCTGTTTTTGCTTCAATTTCTTTTTCTGAGAAGGAGGCAAGTTTGTCTTATCATCATCTTCTTCAGTGGCTGACCTCGGAGGAGAATCAAACAAATTTATATGGCACCTGATAGCTCCAGCTGCTGCTTTGTGAAAATAAGCATGTGAATGCAGTCGATCTTGAAATTTGAGCATCTCCACATAGGCTCGCAAAGTCATTTTCCTTAAGTAATAAGAATGGAAGTCAAATTGATCTTCAGTAATATCTGCATAGTGCTTCTCCACAGCTAAAAATTTCTTCAAGGCACGTCCAGGATCACCTTGGCGGAAGTAGCTTTCACCAGAAGTAATTTCATACCACATGCACTGCATGTCATGAAGGTTGTTGTGCTGATCTCCATCTTTTGTGAATAATACAGCAGTTTTTTCAGCCAAAGCCACCTGATCAGCGTGTAACATGCGCTTGGCACATTCACTATTTACATATCGATCTGCAAGATCCATACACCTAGCTTCATCTGCCAATGCAGCGGCTGCTGCCAAATCACCAGAATGCTTCAATATGCGGCTCTCGACTGAGTATAAATCAATCACAGTTGGTGTGTGTTCTATAGCCTCGTCTATTTTAGAGAGAGTAACTTCATATTGGCCACGCCTGTCATAACGCTGAGCCAAGAAAAATAAAGTCCACAAAAGTGTCGAATGAGGCTCTTTTTCTTCCCTCCCAAGCTATTTTCCAGTCGACCGGTGATTTCCACCTTCTGCCATCGTCGTAATACGCGAGCTGCTTTTTGTTGCATTCCCCACAGACGGCGCCAACTGTTGACGGCTGATTTTGGTCTCAGGGCAATATGGGAATATTACTCCCGAGACAATCCTCCCTCAATAGTGAATTTGTTTGGTTATGGGGGACCAAAAGCAAACTTAGCAAAAGACAAATAATACATCAATCGACAAGGATATTTAACGTGGTTCGGTGGATTTGGATCCGACCTACGTCCACGGGCACAAACAAGATGATACTTTTATTATTCAAATGCACTTCTCAGACCGTTCTTTGTGTTTTACAAGTCAGAGCTTGGTGATTCTGATGATGATATTGGTCTCTTTTTTATTCCCACTCCCTTAAGCATACTCTACCCTCCTATTTATAATAGTGCAGAAATCAGATTCCTTCTTTTACAATGGTTTCCTAGTTGAAACAATTTCGCTTTCCCATAAGGATTCCTAGTCAAAAACTACATTTACTTCCTTTATCATACTAGGACATTGACTTACTTGTTTACCCCATGAAAGTAGGATAACTTATTGTAGGCATTGCATTTTTGCATAACACCCGATGAGGAGTCTTATATGGAGACAACTCCCTCTTAGTCATGAAAGCCGCGGGAAAAGAACGTTGGAAGGGTAAAGTTGGAAAATATAATTTTTGATGGATTTACCCGTGTTGTTTCGCTTCGGTTGCTTGTTATACCTCCGTTTCTAAGCTCACCTTAGGCCCAAAACTCCCATAGACCACATACCTAACCCAAACCAAGCCCAAATACCCAAGTCAACCCAAGTCAAACCAAACCTATGCCCATTGGACATGATTCACGCCCATTGCCCTTTATTTAGGTAAATGCACATTAATCACATGTTTAAATCTTGTTAAATCCTTGCCTAAATAAAAGAAATCAAATAAAATCATTACCAAATCAAATCCAATCCCAAATCCTAATTAGGAGATGCATTCCTTATTAGAAACCAATTAGGAGATTCCTTCCTAATCTAAAAAGGAAAGCCTTTTCCCTTTGTCTATAAAAAGAGACCTTTGCCCCCATACACAACCCTAGCTCAAACACATATCTCATTCAAGCATCTTAGAAGCCCCCTAGCACGCCCTAGCATTCCCCAAGAACTTGATATTGCCGCATCCCTGAAGCCAAGAAACCACCAAGGCCGCATCCACCTTCATCCACCACATCATTCACGCCCAACCCTCAATTACCCCCATCCTTTGCCAACTTCCAACCACCATTCACAGCCCTAAATTACCCCCATATAAACCTTATTTCCAGTCCCTGAAGTGCCGCAAAAATCAGCCCCAAAGCAGCCCAAAGTAGCGCCCAAAACAGTCCCTGAAACGGCTTCACTGCTCGAGTGAACTGCTGTAGTTTAGCCGCTGTTCTGGTCAGTTTCCTTGCGTCCTTAGCCCATCAAAACAGTCCTAAAATCATCTTAAAACCATCCCAAAAATACCCAAAAAGTTTGACCGAAAAATCTTTACAAACGCCCCTCCCGAGACCACCAAAATCACTAAAACAGTCCACTAAAACGCCCGAACCAGTGACCTGAAACGCAGCGATCAAACGGCGGTGAAACGGAGATAAAACAGCAGCCCAAGCATCAAAACAACAAGGGAAAACAGTGAGCAAATAATTTGGAAAGGTTTCGGATCATTCGCCCTTCCAACGGACTTGGAACGCGCTTCCAAAGATCGACAAAAGAGGTTAGACCTGAGGGTACCTTTACCTATCTTCTTTATTCTTTATTTTATTTTACTTTGATATATAATTGGATGAGAGTCGTTTGAGGCATGATTTGATTGTTGGATGGGCGGGACATGTGTTCCCTTTTGTGGTATATAGGATGGAAACTCGGACGTAAATTCCGTAGCCGAATCCGAATGGACGGTAGTGCGGTTTGTACTCGGGATACAACGCCACGTACCACTTAAGAGACATATGTTTTGTCCCATCCGAACTTGTATTTGAGCATGTTATAGTCTTTAGGTTATTTGTTATTATTTGAAGCATGGTTTAATTTAATTTGTTATTTATTTGTTAAAGCATGTTTAGGTTGTTCACTATGCATGTTCTTAGTTTATGATGCGTTTGGGTAATGATTCGTACATGTTGATTTGATGGTTTAATATGCTTGTTGTGTTACATTGCGTGTAATTATTTGGATGAAAGCATGTTAGATCTAAGTACCCTTGAGCATGATTATTGGATAGGCGCGGTTGATTTAGTGCACAAATTATATCATCACAATGACATAAGTAAGGGACCATTCCGAACCCAACGATTTGAGGTCTTCCCTTGCGAGGGGTGAGTGCGGCCTTAAATCTTTGTCCCGGTTCACACCGGGTGGCGACTCCATGTTATTTCGTATTCTCAAATAGGCCGCGAGCCTAGAAACAGCGTCGCCCAGGTTCTGTTGTCTACACTTATTATCTTATCTCATATGGATAGAATGCCTTATTTTCCCGAACATGTCTTGCCCTATGCTCGGTCTTCATGTGGTCGGTCATAATAATCTTTTGTACTGAGAATGCTGCTGTCGACCAGATAATTGCCCGGTCATCTTGAACTCAAGTGCTCAGTCACTAACCGTAAAGTTTCCGGCCCCTTACTGTTGACTCTTTAGTGGTCGGGTCGGCATCAATAATCTTGACTGAGAAGTGAATTACCTTTTTTACCCCTGCCGTGCTGCTTAAATAACATAGTGCCTGAAAACACCATCAACAATTTCATTTTAATTTTTACTGCCATGCATGTATGTATCATAAAAATAAAATATATTATCAAATCATGATGGTTGCGACGTGCCGCCCGATGCGCCATTCCAATTTTTCATAAAACATGGAAAATATTAAAGCGCATTTCGTTATCATATATATATATATATATAGTACGAGGCACGTGGAGCCTGTTCCGAATATGGGTCCCGTAGAACATCAAGGGATAATGCGTGGCGAAGGATGACGAGCGGTGGCACAACGGTGACCAATCGACAATGGCAACTCCAAGAGATAAGCGGCGAAATTTAGAGACAAAATAGAGACGGAATTGAAATGGATAATGAAATTAGCGATGAAATTTAGCGATAAAAAAATTTCATCCCTAAAAATGGAGCGAGAAAAATGGCACGAATTTAGCGATGTAATAACGACGAAATTTACGACGGAATTAGAAACAAAAATTAGGTTCATCTCAATTTTTATCGCTAATTAGCGACGGACTGAGAAATCTGTCGCTTATTACCGACGAGCTATGTCACTAATTAGTGACAGATTGTTATTCCGTCGCTAATTTAAATTAGAAACTGATTTTTTCCGTTGCTAAATAGAAGCGAAATCAATATTCTGTCGCTAAATAAAAACAAAATCTCTATTCCGTCATTAATTTTAATTTTTTATTTAAATTTCTAATTTGCAAAACTGTTGTTAATTAGAAACGAAATTTTTTCGTCACTAATCCGTCGCTAAATAGAAACGGAATCAATATCATGTCGCTAAATAGAAACAGAATCAATATCATGTCGCTAAATAGAAACAAAATCTCTATTCCGTAGCTAATTTTAAAATTTTATTTAAATTTCTAATTTTGTAAAACTATTGTTAATTAGAAATGAAATTTTTTCGTCGCTGAATAGAACAGAATCAATATTCCGTCGGTAAATAGAAATAGTATCTCTATTCCGTTGCTAATTTCAAATTTGTATTTAAATTTCTAATTTTGTAAAACTATTGTTAATTAAAAACAGAATTTTTCCGTTGTTAAATAAACACGGAATCAATATTTAGTCGCTAAATAGAAACGAAATCTATATTCCATCACTAATTTTAATTTTTTATTTAAATTTCTAATTTTGCAAAACTATTTTTAATTAAAAACGGAATTTTTCCATCACTAATCCGTCGCTAAATAAAAACGGAATTAATATTTCGTCGCTAAATAGAAATGATATCTATATTCATTCTCTAATTTTAAATTTTTATTTAAATTTCTAATTTTGCAAAACTATTGTTAATTAGAAACATAAACTTTTCATCGCTAATCCGTCGCTAAATTTTTCTGTCACCCCTAAAAATATATTTATTCGTTCGACGCCACTTTTTTTTTTAAAAAAATAGAGGCGGATTTTTCGTCGCTAAATAGAAACGGAAACAATATTCTATAACTAAATAGAAACATAATCTATATTCCGTCGATAATTTTTAAAAATTTAGAGACGGATTTTTCGTCGTTAATGCGTCACTAAATAGAAACAGAATCTCTATTTCATCGCTAAATTTCATCAAATTTCAAAAATTTACGGCCTTACACAAATTTAAAATGTCTCAAAAATTTATAAATATTCCCGCTTCTGTTATTTTATTCCTCTATTTATACATCACAATCTTTTTAACTCTCAATTTATAAAGTTTTCTTACTCAATTCCATATACCATCAAAATTTTTCATACCTCAACTCCCATTATCAATTTCTCATTTTTCTTATCTCCTCTTTTAAATTTTCTTGAGAAATAAACACTAATATTTTTTTTGTTTAAGGTGGCGTAAATGGATGGTGGTGTATCGAAACTTGTGGTGGGCATTACAATGTCCAGTGGAATTGAAGATGTACATACAATTATTAAAAAAATTCACTTCTTTAGAATTTTCCACAATTCAAAAAATTTAAAATTTTCCCGTATCTAAAATTTAAAAATTTAGAATCTCTACAATTAAAAATTTCTCACATTCCTATAATTATAAAAGTTCCCGCCTCTCTAAAATTTTAAAACATTACCTTTCTAAAATTTAAAAGTTTCTCTTATTTATAAAATTTATAAGTTTCACGTATCTTTAAAATTTTAAATTTTCCGCTTCTCTAAAATTTTAAAATTTTCGTATTTTTAAAACATTTTACAATAAATAGCTACTGAATAACTACATAAATTACGTCGCTATTTAGGTATGGAAATTTATTCCCTCACTAAATAGATTTTGAATTTCTGTCGCTAAATAGAGACATAAATTATTTTGTCGCTAAATAGTGATATAAATTATTCCGTCGCTAATTAGATACAGAATTTTCCATCGCTTATTAGCTATGAAATTTTCGTCTTTATATAGAGACGAAATAAAATTATGTCGGTAATTTTAGTGACAAATGTAATATTTTCATCGCTATAACTACGAATGTAATAATTAACCATTAGCGACAGAATAGCTACAGAGTTTTCCATCGCTATTTGACTGTTTTATTGTACTAGGGGTGTGAAGAGAGAGTGTGTGTTTGAAAATGGGGGACTCCTAAATTTACAGACAAATATATGCCACGTGTCACCCGTTAATTGGGCCACGTGTCACCTGCCAATTGGGACACGTGGTGACATAATGCAACCTCTCATTGGTGACACGTGTCGGCCTCTCATTGGTGACACAAGTTAGCCTCTCATTGGGCCACATGTCAATCCTTTGGAAAAGATAATTTAACCCCTTGAAATTTTAGAAAATTATGATTTAAGCTCGAATTTCAGAAATTTTATATTTAGTTTATAAACTTTTACAATTCAGCCCACAAAACTTTACAATCTTTATATTTTTATCCAAAATTTTGATAATTCAAGGCTAACACAAAGATTAAGTTTGACCGTGTGTTTTTATGAAAATGCCATAATACCTTTTAAAATTTTAGGACTATTACATCTTCACCTCATTCGGTTAAAGTAAAAGATCAAGAACCCACTGAGAGTTTGAGGAAGTGATGAGAAAACAGTTCCCCCAGCTATTTGCCGATGAAGGTATGCCTCATTCCTGGATATATTTTTATTCGAGGATTAATCATTTTAAGGGGAGATAAATGTAATGGCCTAAATAATTCATAAAATTATAACAGAATTTTAGCGACTAAACGGAACTTTGGAATTATGGTTTGAAAATGTATTGGGTCCTTCGTGTACATAGTTATTGTAAATGTTACAATGGATTTATGGTTTGAAAATGTGTTATGTCTATGACTACAAACTATGCATGTCTTGTTTTATAACGAATGTCGCTTCATGATTATCATTTTATACGCTTATATTATACACACACATATATTTCATAGTTGGGCACATCACCCTTATGTGTTCTATGCATGTGTCAGTTTATGATAGGTTAGTAAAGGAAATATAAGAGCATTTAATTAGAAAGATAAAGGCTGAGGGTT
This sequence comes from Zanthoxylum bungeanum, assembly GCA_019454045.1. NCBI lineage: Eukaryota > Viridiplantae > Streptophyta > Magnoliopsida > Sapindales > Rutaceae > Zanthoxylum > Zanthoxylum bungeanum. The sequence goes on along the minus strand of SKCR01041677.1, from coordinate 34,921 downwards.
ATGGTGTAATATGTCACTTGTCGGTAACATCTTCGGATTTGGGATTATACAAAGTTGATATCATATCATTGTTTAGAGGTATGTGACTGTAGTGGAAGGGTGATAGTGTCTTGTATATGCGGTATGCCTGGAATACTCATATATAATGGGCCACTTTTTCAATATCTTTGTTCGTTGAGTTATGTCTCAATTCGTATAATATAGAAATAATTCTTGAGTTTATCTAATTTGTTTGTTTTCTTATATATACCATGCCACCTCGACGTAGATCCAGATGTGATGATGGAGCGTAAAGTGCTTGTCAGATTGGGGGTTAGTTGCACCTCATTAAAAAAATAACGATTAGAAAGATGTATGAGACTGACACATATAGAGATGTTAGAAATGCTGGAGATAGACTGTGTAGGAAACACTTTCCTTGTGCAGCAGAAACGTCTTAGGCACACGGATCGGACTTGAAAATTTTTTATGCCCTTCCCATGAACTGCCGAATGTTACTGCCACCACCACTGAAATTTTGCTTTAGTTTTAGACAAAATTCCAGCCCCGAAACAGCCTTAAAACAGTCTCCGAACAACCACGAATAGCCGGACAAAAACTGGACTGTTTTGGACTCGATTCGCGTCCAACACATTGTAGAAACAGTCTCTGAAATGCGTGGACTATGGCTATGTTTCAGTTCTAAATTTTCACTTGAAAACAGCCCCAACACAGCCACAAAACACCACAAAATGTTCCCCAAAAAATTGGATTAAAACGAAACCAAACCGAGTTCCGTTTCATTAAGTATTTGGGCGGCCGTGAGTAAAACAAAACCTTACTACCGAGTACAACAAGAATGAGATGAAGAAGATGATTTGTTCGACACCACAAAGTCTTCCAAACTATATCTCGTTATCAACGGAAACTTATGTGGGCAAGCCTCACAAAATCAATCCCTAAACTATTTAGAGATGAATGTCACACAACAACTTTTGTTATTTTATTTGTTATTTATCTTTTATTCTTCTTGTGTTTTTTCAACACCTTGAGAGGATTTGGAGGAGAAGAAGATAAAGGCTAGGGTTAGAATGAAAGGCCTTAGGCAAAAAGAAAAATAAATCTTCTTTTTATACCTAAGGTTATTTGTTTCTAAAACAAATAAAACCCTACCTATTCCATCTTTGTGAAAATCGGCCAATGGGAATTTTTATTTAATTTTTTAATTTAATTTTTTAACACCAAAATCAATTTCCATAAAGGAAAATATGTTACAAAATTAAAGGTGTAATTACCTTTCAAAAAGTGTAACCACCACAATTAAGTCAAGGGTTTCCAAAACCCAATAATAGGAAATTCCAACTTTAGCTTTATTAAATTATATCAAATATAATTTAATTTTATTAATTTAATAATTATCATATAATTATTAAAACTATATATTAACTTTTAATATAGAGTTCCAAGTGGGATAAATAATATTATAATCATATTAATAATATTTATACCTTTGTGAGTATATAATCAGACTATCCAATTATACTAAATCCGCTATAGTATATCGAGCTAGCAAAGAGACCAAATGGACCTACGGTTCCGAGCTCCAATAATCTCGAAATATTAATTAAGCTCTTAATTAAATATTTCAAATTATTAACTCCGGGTTATTCCAATAAAACCCGAAGTTGCACTCTCTCGTTGCCGCAGATGATATATTAAGCCGAACCAAGTCGGTGTCCATCGATATAGTCACTACATACGAATTGACCCTTCACGAGTATCTCGTAATTAGAGTCGGGTCATAATATCTGTTATACCCCTATAATTATTTATACCTTAAGTGCCATTGATTCTCCAATGAATGATTTATTCATAACCATTATGAATTTTAATCTTTCTATTCGTAATAGAAAGACTTGAGCACTCAAACCGTTCCAGTACCGAATCAACCCTTAAGAAAGATACTCCTCTACTTATCGCAAGAAGGAGTGAACTCCATATCTATGTAAAATGTTCCCAGCTACACAACAGATCATGCCCCCAAAGTACGTAGCTATTGGTCGGGACTGCTCCACCAACCTCACCTTTGTATCAAAGGATATAGCCTGCCATGCAGGAGTTCGTAGTACACTCAGGATTAAGATCAATCCATATATGACCATCTAATAGATTGAAATGATTTTCTTTGCTTAACAAATATTATAAGACAGTCACTTCCATCTGGGTCCAGACTTATATGATCACATCATACAATGTGCCTTCATTCTCATGTCTCTATATGGATGATCCCGGATCAAGGTCGCCATATAAATATAGAATGGACCGCAACTATAGATAAACCACAAACAAAGTACCGTACGTTTTGTTTGCTCTCTATGGTCTGTTTAAGATTACTAACTTCAAAATTAAATCCTCTTGTGTATGATACTCATACACTAAGTTTGAAGGCACATAAGTAATCTAGGGTAATCAAGATAATTTATAATATGCGAAAATTAAACAAACATTTTGATAAATGAATAATGCATCATTTTATTTCAAAACATATAAAGCAGTCTATATTACATGCAGCTCTAGGGCATACATCCCAACAGACTGGTTATTCAGACCAAGGATACAGTAGCTGTGGGTATGCAACAACTCTAACACACCAAGAATAACTTAGTACAACTACTTACACATCAGCGGTAGTCTTCTGGTTCAGTGTCTGAAGTTGCAGTACCTTCATACCCGTAACCCCTTCAGTCATTCCTCCCCCACTCACCAGACAGGCCATTCTACCCTTCTCAGTAGTCTCATTCTATTCCAACACCGGCTACACAGAGACATGAGTTGTTGGTTTCACTACATGACTTTACGAAGTTACAGTCACCCACTATAGTAGAGTCATCCTCTGATTCTGTGGATTTATTGAGGAGTTGGATCATATATGCACTGCTATGGATGCTCACCAGTTAGAGCATTAGAGTTGGTGAGTTTTTAGCTTCAAGACTTGGCCTATACTTGGTGTACTTTTTCAGGTGGGCAGAAATTTGGGTGCACCTCTTTTAGCCTGGCCAGAGTTCAGTACTGCATTCTTATCTAGATTTCTCCCTCAGAGTGTTAGATGCTATATATGGGATGGACTGGTTATCCAAGCAATATGCTACAATAGATTATTGTGAGAGTACTATTACCATTCATATTCCTAATTAGCCAATCCAAGTGTATCATAGGAAAGAAGTGAAATACCACATAATTTGTTATTGGCTATCCATGCTTTCAGGTTACTCAGGAAAGTAAGCACGAGTTATTTAGCTTACATAATAGAATCCAGGGATACATGACTGAGTATTGATCAAGTTCCCTTAGTTATGGATTAGCTAGATGTATTCCTTGGAAAGTTACATGGTTTTCCAATGATAGGGAGATCGAGTTCTGTATTGATGTAGCTCATGGTACGCTAATATCGATTTTTCCATATATAAGAGAATTATACGTTATAGAGTGTCTCCCTGGGGTGATCATGTGTTATTTGTGAAGAATAAGAATGGTACTCTCCAATTGTGGACAGGTGGACTAAATTCGTTTATTTTCTCTCTGTCAATATTACATACTCCATAGCTTAGTATTCCAAACTATATCTGGTTGAGATAATGTCATTGCTTTGTGTCATTGTAGCTCAGTTTACTTCAAAATTCTGGTAGTACTTTCAGGAAGTTTTGAGTAAATAGTTACGCTTTAGTACAACATTCCATCCACAAACAGATGGAAAATATTAGCAGACTATTCAAATTTAAGAGGATATGTTGAGGGCTTGTGTGATAGAGTTTGAGGGAAATTGGGATCATAATTTTCTATTGAATGAGTTTGTATAAAATAATAGTTATCAGACAAGTATCTAGATGGCTCCATTTGATGCTTTTTATGGGATGAAGTGTAGATCTCATTGGGATGGTTTGAACATGGAGAACAGAAGTTGCTAGGACCCGATTTAGTTCAGGATATGGTTGAGAAGGTCAAACTGATCAATAAATGATGAAGATATTTCATAGTCGACAGAAGTCCTATGTAGATCATTGAAGAAGGAATTTGGAATTCACGTTGGAGATGTAATGTTTCTATAAAATTTCATTTTAAAGAAGTCATGAGATTTGGCAAAAAGGGCAAACTTAGTCCTAGATATATTGTGATTCTAAAACCATGGACTAGAATCGTGAACATGAAAACATATTTTTGAACTAAATTGTAGTGTCTGGTAACTGTGTAACGTCGTTTGAAAAACATGGTGAAATATTTATAACATATATGCAATTTTAAACATGAAATTCATGAATTATAATGTCACGACCCAGTTTCCAAGGACCCAACCGACATGAAACAACGTCGCCATCTCCATAAGCATCGTGACTTATGCTTATCTATCCTATAGTTAACTGTGTTGATGGTATTTCAAGCACTATGGTATTTAAGCAGCACAATAGGGGTAAAAGGGTAACTCCCTTCTTGGTCAAGATTATTAATGCCGACCCGACCACTAAAAGCCAACAGTAAGGGGCCGAGCACTTTATGATCGGTAACTGACCACTCCAGACCGGATGGTCGGGCATTATAAGATCGGTAGCAGCATTCTTAGTTCAAAAGACCATTGTGACCGACCTCATGAAGACCGAGAATATGGCGAGATATGCTCCAGAAGATAAAACATCCTATTTTTACGGATAAGAAGATAAGTTATTCCACTTTCATGGGAAAAGTTGATAAGTCAGTGTCATAATAGGATAAAGGAAGTAAAGGTAGTTTCGATTAAGAATTCTTATGGGAAAAGGAAAACTGTTTCTTTGCTATTATAAATAGGAGGGGAAAGCGTGCTTGTAAGGTGGAGTGGAGAAGAGAACAAGAGAGAATTAGACTTGTAAACACAAAACATATCAGATAAACATATTTCGGTAATAAAACATCGTCCGTTTTGTGCCCGTGGATGTAGGCTGGATCTGATCTGCCGAACCACGTTAAATCTCTTTGCTGATTCGTGTATTTATCTATCTTTTGCCAAATTTGCTTTTGGTTTCCCATAAACAAAACAAATTCACAGTTGAAGGAGGATTGTCTCGGGAGTAAAAAACCTTTATTGCCCCTGAGACCGAAATCAGCCGTCAACAGTTGGCGCTGTCTGTGGGGAACTCCAACAAAAAGCAGCTCGCGTAGTAAAGACAATGGCAGAAGGTGGAAATCACCGGTCGTCAGGGAGTTCAACAGCGGATTGGATGGAGAAGATGGAGGAAAATATGAGGAAAGATAGGGAGGAAAATCAAAACCTTTTGAAATCCATGATGGACAGACTGGAGAGGATGGAAAAGACGAATAATGAGAGACTAGAAGCCGGAACCAGTCGGAGGAGAGGCGAAATAGCGAAAGGAAAAAGGGTTGCAGATAAGAGCGAAGACGATGAACCTAGGAGGAAGGGTCCCTACGGGATAAGGTCTGTAGTGGTAGAAAAATATTTACAAACGGAGGATACGTGGGAAGAAGAAGGGGGAGACAGTCGCCAGATTCTTCCTATGATAGCCCCGCGACACCAGAATGGGAGACATGAAGTATGGTGAAACTGGACGGGAAACCTCAAGTCATGATGAACGCCTCGCCTGGGGTGACAGACGCAAAGAAGGCCGCATGAGGCGGCACGGTAACACAGATGGCAATATAAAATCTTGGTTAAGAAAAGAAATGGCCAAGTGGGGAGTGAACCCCAAAACTGATACGTGAGACGTTCGACACGACGAGGCTGAATCCCCCTCACTGAAGAAATAAGGTCGGTAAAGTTCCTAAGACAATTCAATATCCTGTCCATGACGCCCTACAAAGGCCACACTGATCCAAAATCCCATATTGAGAGTTTTGTCCTATTGATGGAGGTCCAAAGAGTAGTAGGGGATGCCATTTGCAAAGTATTCCTCATAACATTGGGGGGATCTGCTATTCTGTGGTTCGGAAGTCTAGCCCTAGGGAGCTTCAGAAGCTTCGCACAACTCAGGAAGTCATTTGTTCGGTACTTCAAAGGGGTCTGCGTCCAAAAGAAGACAATTGGGGAATGAGGCTCATGAAACATGGGGACAATGAACCCTGAAGGCTTTCATTGAGCGGTACCATAGCATGGTGCTCTAGGTCGGGGGATATAAGTCGCTCGAGGCTTTGGAGAGTTTGAAGGGAGCCTTAAAGATTGGAAAGCTGTGGACCCACTTGAGGATCCGGGGTACACCGGATTATGCCACCGCTCTGGAAACAGCCAGTAAATTTGTTTTGTTGGAAGATGAGGAGAGAATCACCCGGAAGGGGACAGCTATCAGGAAGAGGAAGACGAGGGCAGAAGCTCCTCGCAGGCAAGATATGGAGTTCAAAAAACCACCCCCGAGGCGAAGGGAATTCAAGTCGATACCTCGGAATGACCAGGAAAAGGAGTCTCGGCCCAGGTGAACCATGTGGCCGGGGAAGAGGCATACATTCCTTTGAACAAACCGCTCGGGAAAATCGTCATGGAAATCCAGGGAAATGGCCTCTTGATAGAGCCTGACTTTAGAATATTCCCACCAGACAGGAGAAATAAAAAATCCTATTGCAGGCATCATAACTTGAGGGGACATACGACGGATGGATGCATAGACTTGCGGGAGCAAATGGAAGACCTGGAGCGGAATGGGTACTTGAATAATTATATTGACTATGAAGTTATGACGGCCAGACAGAGAGCACATTGCCGACAAGTGATATCATCGCAGGGGGGAAGACACTGGCCGGGGACTCTAACCGGTCAAGAAAAAACTATGGTCGGGCTCGGGGGTTGGAAGTGTTAGAAACAGAACGGGCCTCGGAAATACAAGGTGGTCGGTCAGTGCCAATAATGTTCACGGATGAGGATGCTCGAGGGGTGAGTTTCCCCCCACGATGATGCATTGATAATCAAGGCGACAATCGGAGGTTCTGAGGTAGACAGAATCCTAGTGGATCCCAGGAGTGCAGTGGATATAATCTCCAAAGGCTTTAGACGGCCTTGGTGTGGAGTGTGCGACTCTAACCGACGATGGAACCCCCTATACGGCTTCAGGGGCTCAACGGTCGTCCCATTGGGAATGATACAATTGGCAATGACTATCGGAACCCGTCCCCGGACTCGGACGATTATGATAAATTTCACGATGGTGGATTGCATGAGCAGTTACCAAGTCATTGTTGGTCGGCCTTTCATGATGAAGACAAAGGCTGCAATGTTTTGATATTACTTAAATTGAAGTTCCCCACCCAGGAAGGGATTGGAATCGTGGGGAGTCAGAAGGTGGCCCGGAGCTGTTTTGCCACCCTCTAACGGGAAACCCTCGACATTGAAGCAGGTACCCGGAAAAGGCAAGGGAATGAAGACGGGAAGAAGCAAGTAAAAATCTGGGTCCTCGGCCAAAGAAAGTTGCCGGTTAGGGGCAGTCGAAGAATTAGAAGTGATAGAACTTTTCGGACCTGGGAAGAGTGTAAAAATAGGGGGAGACTTAGACGAGGTCCTGAAATAGGACATGTTGAAGTGTTTAAAGGAGTACCCGGACATCTTTGCATGGGGGCACAACGATATGCCCGGGATTGATCCAAAGTTCATCAATCTTTGTTTGGTAGTAAACCCATCACACAAATCGGTCAAGCAAAAAGAAGAACCTTTAACTAGGAACGGTGCAGGGCAATGGCTGCCGAGGTAGAAAAACTTTGAAAGCCGGTTTTATTAGAGAAGTGAAATACCCGAGTGGGTATCGAATGTGGTATTAGTAAAAAATCCAATGGAAAGTGGATGATGTGCGTGGATTTCACCGACCTCAACAAAGCATGCCCGAAAGACAACTTCCCACTACCAAACGTAGATTAGTTGGTGGATTCGACGGCCTGCCATGGACTGCTAAGCTTTATGGATGCCTTCTCGGGATATAACCAGGTCAAGATGCATCATGAGGATGAGGAGAAGACGACCTTTGTTACCGATCAGGGGCTTTAATGTTATAAAGTAATGCCATTCGGATTGAAAAATATGGGGGCAACATTTCAGAGGCTGGTAAACAAGATTTTCAAGCCACTCATCGGCACATCGATGCTGGTATATATTGATGATATGATAACAATGTCTAAGGAGCCAGGGTGTCAAGTGGCCGATCTGAAGAAAACCTTTGAATTGCTGAGGAAGCATAATTTAAAACTAAACCCGGAGAAGTGTGCTTTCGGAGTGGCCTCGGGAAATTTTTTAGGCTATATGGTAAGATCCCGAGGCATAGAAGCAAACCCGTAGAAAATCCAAGCCGTACTGGACTTAAAATCTCATAGGACGATAAAAGAAGTGCAAAGCCTGACCGTTAGGGTGGCCGCGCTCAATCTATTTATTTCTCGAGCAACTGACAAGTGCCACCCCTTCTTCAAAGTCATCAAGAAGGCAAAAAAGTAAGTCAACTGGACGCCAGAATACGAGGAGGCCTTCCTGCAGTTAAAACAATACCTGACACAGCCCCCATTCTAGCAAAGCCGTCCCCAGGTGAGACCTTATACTTATATTTAGTTGTTTCGGAGCATGCAGTGAGTTCAGTATTGGTGCAAGAGGCGATAAAATCCAAAGGCGAGTGTATTATGTTAGTAAAGCTTTATTAGATGCTGAGACCACATATCCGGCACATGAGCTGGTCGCTTTGTCATTAATCACCGCGGCCCGGAAATTACGACCTTACTTCCAGGCCCATCCTATTGGGGTTTACACTGATTATCCTCTGAGGCAGATTCTGCAGAAACCAGAGGTCTCGGGCAGGTTAAAGAAATGGCCGGTAGAGTTGAGTGAACACGATATTTCTTACCTCCCAAGGGCAGCAGTAAAAGGACAGGCTCTGGCAGACTTTGTTGCTGAATTCACAGAACCCCAAATTTTGACCGTGGGGGAAGACAAATGAGAGATGTCAGTAGGCGGATGTGCCAGCTCACAAGGTAATGGGGCCGAAATCATATTGAAAAACGGTAAAGGTGAAGAAGTATTGTTCGCCTTGAGATTCGCCTTCGAGGCCACAAACAATGAGGCAGAGTATGAGATAATTTTAGCCGGTTTTAAGGTTATGCACGGTGATGGGCGTCCATGACGTAGTTGTAAGAAGCGACTCCCAGCAAGCTGTTCAGCAGCTGAAGGGAGATTTCCAAGCCAGGGAGCCGAGTATGATAGCCTATTTGGCTGAGGTAAAAATGTTGGTGGGGAAAATGGGGAATGTGCATTTTGAGCAAGTCGGTCGGGAAAACAACTGTGAGGCAGACTCTTTGGCACGGCTCGCATCTTCGATAAAAGCAGAAAATCCCAGAATAGTCCTTCTAATCTGCCTCCGAGAAAAAAATGTGGGAGAGCTCGAGGTAGAAGTATTGGATATGGAAAGCAAATCTTCATGGATGCAACCAATCAAGAGATATCTGGAGACCGGGGAGACACTTGAAGATAAGAAGAAAGCCAGAAAACTGAAATTTAAAAGCACCAAGTTTTCCCTAATCGAAGGGGTGCTATACCGAAGGGGCTATACGGTACCCATTCTGAGATGTTTAGCAGAAGAGGAGGCTGACTATGTGCTCATGGAAATTCATGCGGGAATCTGTGGGAGTCACGCCGGAGGACAATCTATTGCCTTTAAAGCCTTAAGGCAAATGTTCTACTGGTCGACCATGCATCAGGACGGTATAAAGGTGGCCCGAAATGTGAAGGATGCCAGAAGAACGCCAATTCACCACCAGCCCGCAGAACAATTGACTACCCTGTCCAGCCCTTGGCCATTCGCCCAGTGGGGGCTGGATATCATCGGACCGATGCCGAAGGGGCGAGGGAAAGTGAAATACGCCATTGTTGCCATAGATTATTTCACCAATGGGTGGAGGCCGAACCTCTATCCACAATCACAGAGAAGAAAGCTACAGAGTTCTTGAAGAAGAAAATTATCTGCAGGTTCAGAATTCCTCGGGCTGTCATCACCGATAACGGAAAACAGTTCGATAGCAAAGGCTTCAGGAAGCTATGTGAAGATCTCCAAATCGCCCTAAGATTCACCTCACCTGCCCATCCCAAGTCTAACGGGCAGGTTGAGGCGACAAAAAAGACCATTTAGGCCAACCTTAAAGCTCGGCTCGGAGCCTATAAGGGCTTATGTGTCGAGGAGTTACCGGAAGTTGTGGGCACACCGGACGACCTGTAAGGATTCCACAGGGGAAACTCCGTTTTCCTTATCATACAGATGCGAAACGGTTATTCCAGCAGAGATCGAATGACTACCCACAGGGTCCAGCATTACAAGGACGGACAGAATGAAGAACTAATCAGAAGTCATCTCGACCTGATCGAAGAAAAGAGGGAGAGTCGGCTATGAAGACAACAATCTATCAACAAAGAATGGCCCGTTTCTACAACAAAAAAGTTCGGACCCGTGTCTTTCTCCCAGGCGACTTGGTATTGAGATGGGTCACCCTGAACACTCGAAGGCCGGAGGAAGGCTCATTAGGTGCCAAGTGGGAATGGCCCTATAAAATTGTGGAGGTGGTAAGGCCGGGTGTTTATTTTTGGAACAGCTGGATGACACACGGTTAATGAAACCCTGGAACGCCGAGATGTTGAGGAAATACTTCCTAGGTTTTTATTTTTCCTTATTTCTTTTTTAAAAACCCGACAGGGGTTAGGAGACCAAATAAACCATCTCCCAAAATGTCCCGCGGAAAGTTGTATGAAGGGCAGTAGGTCCCCGAATATGAATAAAACTTTCTCTTTTCAATTAAGAAAATTTTCAAACGCTTTTTTAATTGGATTTGAAAGTCATATTCAATATTTTTGGGATGTACTCGATGCGAATGGATGATCTGGGATCATGAAAGGCACCAAACCCGTGACATACCAATCACATGTGCTATCATAAAAATCCGGGCATAAGTGATCCGACCCGACTCACTTCACTTCTGAGGGTCAGGACTGCGTCAATGGATGAAATACATGAGGGAGTACGTGAACCCTTTGTAGTAGTATCGAACTCCCGAAGTTGGAGCATAACTACCCTATGACTTACATTTATGAGGGATTTCGGGATAGTAATCGCGGAGAGGGAGTGCCCTAGTGAGATGGCCGGCCTGCCAGTTTGGGAAATACAGCAGCAGGGAATGTTTTCCCGCATGTGTTTGCCTGACCAATGGATCCGTGAGAAGCATAACACGGGGATAATTATGCCCTCGTGGCGTTTGCTTGCTCCAGTGTTGCCAAACATAAGGAGGAACGTGCCCTTAGTGTTTCAGACACTCTTTGATCCCTACCAATTTGGTCATATGGATCCGTGAGAAGTATACACGGTGAGGGATTATGCCCTCGTGGCGTTTGCTTGCTCCAGTGTTGCCAAACATAAGGAGGAACATGCCCTTAGTGTTTCAGACACTCTTTGATCCCTACCTATTTGGTCATTTGGATCCGTGAGAAGCATAGCACGGGGATGGATTATGCCCTCGTGGCGTTTGCTTGCTCCAGTGTTGCCAACATAAGGAGGAACGTCCCCTTAATGTTTCAGACACTCTTTGATCCCTATCCATTAGGTCATTAGGGTATGTGAGATGTATAGCACGGGGAAGGATTACACCCTCGTGGCGTATGCTTGCTCCAGCGTTGTAAGGAGGAGACCTCGAACGAAACGCAGGCTCCATAATGACCTGACGTATAGAGGAATGTGCCATTACCATCCTAAACGCTCTTTGATCCGAATCCTGGTTCCCCGGGACTCTGAATTGAAAGATTCAAAAATTGTGTTTTGGAGACCTCGGACAAAACGCTGTTTTGAGGTATCCGTGTTGTTGTTTACACTTGCAAAATGTTTCGGTTCGAGTCACTCCCCATTTTTTGATTTTATTTTCCAAAGTTTTGTTTTTGTCTTTCGCGGGTCTGGCAATGGGACGCCCATGCCAAATTCGATAGGCTTCAAAGGTTGATTAATTTCCCTTCCGAATAAGTCCCAAGGATTAATCAGCTCGGGGCTGGATTCGTTCCGCCGAGGCCAATACTTGATTAATCGGCTCGGGGCTGGATTCGTTCCGCCGAGGCCAATACTTGATTAAACGGCTTGGGGCTGGATTCGTTCCGCTGAGGCCGATACTTGAGTAATCGGCTCGGGGCTGGATTCGTCCCGTCGAGGCCACTTGGTTATTCGGCTTGGGGCTGGATTCATTCCGCCGAGGCCAATTTTGTTTCTCTTAGCTCGGGGTCGGGTTATGTCCCACCGAGTCTATCTTTTGGACTGAGGACGTAATATTTCCCCCAGAGCCAAGTGTTTCTCTCTCAGCTCGGGGTCGGGTTACGTCCCACCGAGTATGTCTTTTGGACTGGGGACATAACATTTCCCCCAGAGCCAAGTGTTTCTCTCAGCTCGGGGTTGGGTTACGTCCCATCGAGTCTGTCTTGTTGGACTGGGAACATAACACTCCCTCAAAGCCTAGTGTTTCTCCCAGCTCGGAGGCGGGTTTCGTCTCACCGCAAGATCATATTCTCGGCTCGGGTCGGCCGGGCCGTGAGTAATTATTTGCAGGGAAGCATTCAGAGCAAGTTATGAAATACAAGAAATGGAATGGATACATATAAAAAATATAATATAACAAATATAGTTGAGAGAAGTTATTACAAAAGAAAGTGAAATATGTTCAGGTCTACACGAGGCCCCGTTCGGGTTACCCCTATAAATTAGCCCGCGCAGGGGCAGTTGGTTCTTCCTCGATAGGCTTGGGTGGCAGATGGCTGGGCTCGACCTCAGGAGGAGGGACAATGGCTTCCACATTGACGGCTTGGGAGGCCCCGACAATTACAGCTTCATGGGCCGGAGTAGGAGCCTCAGGTCAGTTCTCTTCAGGAGTAGGAGCCTCAGGTCGGTCCTCTTCAGGAGCTGGGAGTACCGGGGCTATCGAAATGGGGTCGGGATCCATCACCTCTTCGGGAGAAGGGGGTAGCCATCTTTGAAACTCCTCTTGTGAGATTTCCCCTTTGCAGAAGCGGATGGCCGGATGTAGACCCCCATATCCAGGTTGGGCAATATCATCGGGATAATCTCGGCGCAATCCCCGACCCCTTCAAGTCTGATTGTGTCCCTCTCGGCCTCCAACTCAGCTTCCTTCATCTTTAGCTCGTCACGGGCCCGTACCAGTTCTTCATCCTTGGCCCTCAGTTTGGATTCAACACTGCGCACTTCCACCTGTAGGATCCTGTTGTCGGCCTGGGCAGCCTCCAAATCCTTCTTGGCAGCATCAGCGTTTTTCCTCTCTAGAGAGGCGGCGGCCCTGAGAGCTTTATTTGTTGTATGGGCCTCAACGGCAGCTAGCTCCAGATTTTTTAAGTTTTCTTCTTTACGGGCCAGCTCGGCCTCCATTTTAGTAAGTCGGTTCTGGAGCCTCTGGGCTTGGCCACCCTCTGATAAAAGGCTTAGGAGAAGATCCTTGTTCTTGGCCGCCAGGTAGGTCGCCTGCCGAGAAGAAACAGAAAATTAGAAATCAGACTAAGTCATGGACTCGTAATGAGAATAAAGGAAGTGTGGCTACCTTGGCCATATGTGAGCACAACAACGTAACCACATCCTCGGGAGAGAGATCTTCGTATCTCGGAATCTTCATCGGAGGGACCGCTTCGGCCAGTTCGTTGATTGTCGGCACCAGATGAGAAGTGGCCTCCTTGATGTCCTGACCAAGGTCTTCTACGCCAAGAATCACGGTGCCTTTCTGCTTTTTGGAAGAACCCTCCAGCACTTTCTTCTCCTTTTGAACTGGCTGCCTCTTACTCAGGACCTGTTCCTCCTCCACCTCCCGAGTCATCTCCGCTTCCTCTACCCCGAACATACGCCTCTTTTTTCTAGTAGGTTTTGATGGGCTGACAGGTCGGGTGGAAAACTGTTGACGATGCCCTGGGAGGGGGAGATAAGCTTTGGGTAGCTGACGGGGCTGCCTCTTCAGTCACTTTCTGGTCTCCGCAGTTGCTGGCCGTTTCCGAGAGGGTCCGCTCCAACATGGCCGGTTTTCTTTGTTGCACCGGACATCTGATCAAGGTATTTTGGCCTCCTCGACATTCCTGCAAAGGCAAAGGCATAAAAGTGGTCAGTCCAGAAATCTGAATAATTTCAAATCATTATATGCTAAGCAAACAAGAGGATCAGTCAGAGGGTTAGTAAGAATCTACCAATCCGCCCCGGGACCTTCGAGGAGCAGTCCGAATGAGGCCCGACTCGACAAAGGCCGCATCGTTAACCAATTGCTTCCAATGGTCGGCATATCACCGAGCCCATCGTATCCACACCCGGACCCGATGAGAGACCTTGGGAGCGTCCCTCCAACAGGCTGGGAAGAGTCAAAGAAGTTAGAATCCTATTACAAAATCAAAGAGCAGCATACTAAGGGTTAGATTCCTAACCTCCCGCCCTAAAAAGATGTCTGGGACTGAAGTCTCCTCTTCATATGTTGTCAGGGCCCGTCCCCAATCTCCCGTGGCCCAGAACCACAAATCTTTGAAGTTTTTGTTGTAATCGGGGAGTTTGCCGGCGATGTTTGACGACTCGGCCTAAACGGAAAGGTAGTACCAGCCATGATGCGTTCTTGGGTTAGCCTTTAATCGATACAACCTCTTCACTTCTTCAAGCTTAGGTTCACCGAGGCCCTGCCTTATGCCAAATCACGTATAGCCCGGCCAAGATCCTCCAACTATTCAGGCTTAGTTGGCAAGGGGCGATCTCCATTTCGGCCAACAACCAGACGAAATAAGGCTAAATTGGCAGCCAGAGTTCACATTCGAAGAAGGCCGGAAGAAGAGCCACCGAACCATCATCAGGTTGACTGGCACAGTCAAGTGACCGGGGACCTCGAGGGCAATATCTATCGAAATAACATAGCGTTGCCGGAGCAGTGCTAGATCATCTTCGGTATCTTATCTTGGAGGGCCGATTCATTCCAAAGCAGAGCAGTCCAATTCACCGGGCTCTGGGTCCTTCCGTGGAATTCTGTGATGGTAGGTATCTTCTTCAATTTTGGAAGGAGTGGGGTAGTGTGAGGTCCTCTAAGCTTGGTGCTCCCGAGCCCGAGGAGAGCTCTTCAGCAGGGGTGTCGAAGGTCTAGCAGGGTTTGTAGAGGAAGACCTGTTGTCAGACATCCCTGACATCCGAGAAAAAAAAAGGGGGAGGTCAGTCTTTAGCTAATTTCTTAAACAGACCGGGGATTTCACAGTTACCCTGAGATTCCGGGAAACTAAGCCTGTGGGTTCTAAACGCCCTAGCAACATCCATCAAGCCATAAATCTCTCCCTAGCAACATCGAGCAAAACACGAAACCCATAACAAACTGAAGTGTCCCTAATTTACTATCTGTCGTCCCAAAAACCCAAACATGCTCCACACATACACAAAAGAAAGAGGAGAAAAGAAAAAGCAAACAGCAAGCATAAACCAAGGAGGTCGTTCAGAAGACTTACTTGGTTCTTTTAGGATTGGCAGATTGCTCGGTGCGGTCTGGTCGTTCTTTGAGTTCACTGAGCACAGTTGGGAGAGAGGAGTTCTCGCGGTTGAGAAAATTCGAAGCGTTCGTAAAGAAGGCAACAATGTATTACTCTGTTTTCTTATAATCTGTTCGGTTGCATTTGTGGCCGTTGGATCGAACGAGGGCGTTAGATGTAGCCACAATGTCATTTTTTAAATGATCTTTCAGAGTTGGATGGAACGGATGAGATTGGGCGTCCTTTGAGTTGGCGATGGCGGTCAGATTGCTTGCTTTTTTGGCGGGAGGACGACGGATGGTTGACAAATGGCAGGCTCCCGTTAAACCCTAGAAGTGATATCATGGGCATTTAAGAGGATATGACGGTTGCGTTTCTCGAGGGACGGTTTACAGAAGGGCAATAAATGGATTTTGCTTCTGGCGAAAAAAGAAGTCAGACCGAGCATTTCAATCGTACCGAGGACATGGTGGTGACAGGCCAATAAACTTCTCCTCACAAAGGCCAGCCGTCACTCCATCAGGAGTACTATTCTTTTTATGTAGTTCCCGGCACCAACTTGTATACTCGTTGGAACCGAGAATTAGGGGACAAATGTTGATGGTATTTTCAAGCAATATGGTATTTAAGCAGCACGGCAGGGGTAAAAGGGTAACTCCCTTCTTGGTCAAGATCATTAATGCCGACCCGACCACTAAAAGCCAACAGTAAGGGGCCGAGCACTTTATGATCGGTAACTCACCACTCCAGACCGGATGGTCGGGCATTATAAGATTGGTAGCAACATTCTCAGTTCAAAAGGCCATTGTGACCGACCTCATGACGATCGAGAATATGGCGAGATACGCTCCAGAAGATAAAACATCCTATTTTTACGGATAAGAAGATAAGTTATCCTACTTTCATGGGGAAAAGTTGATAAGTCAGTGTCCTAATAGGATAAATGAAGTAAAGGTAGTTTCGATTAAGAATTCTTATGGGAAAAGGAAAACTGTTTCTTTGCTATTATAAATATGAGCGGAAAACGTGCTTGTAAGGTGGAGTGGAGAATAGAACAAGAGAGAATTAGACTTGTAAACACAAAACAGATCAGAGAAACATATTTTGGTAATAAAACATCGTCCGTTCTGTGCCCGTGGATGTAGGCCGGATCTGATCCGCCGAACCACGTTAAATCTCTTTGCTGATTCGTGTATTTATCTATCTTTTGCCAAATTTGCTTTTGGTTTCCCATAAACAAAATAAATTCACAGTTGAAGGAGGATTGTCTCGGGAGTAAAAAACCATTATTGCCCCTGAGACCGAAATCAGCCGTCAACAAACTGTATCAATTTCTTACATGTATGCGATCAACTTATATATCTAAATTAATTTGACTATACTCATAAATCAATTCGAATGATTCTTAACATAACTTACTATATTATAAAAGCACAATGCATGACTTGAAGTGATCTACTCATATATATATATATATTATAACATTGTGAATTTCTATAACTTGCATGCGCGACTAAACCTAAGTGACTTGCTAAAATTTTGGCATAATGTTTAGGATCTGGTTAGAGTCTAATATATGCAAACAATTGTTCAATCCTTGTGAAATCATCATCAGTAGTATCAATAAACACTCAATAGAGTCTAATATATTCAAATAAATTTATGAAAGCTTACATCTAACCTTGGTTCGAAATTGTAAATGAAGGAAAACACATTTGATTTTCAAAAATGAGAAAGAGAGGGGATGTATGGAAGTTTACTTACTTGATTTAGAGTGATTTGTTCTTGTTCTTTTTGCGAGAGAGGATAAAACATTAATGAAGATGGATGAAAGAGAAAGATGAATAGTAGAATGTTTATATAGTGGGGGCTCATTTTTATAATTAAAATAATAATTTTAATTAAACATATGCCAAATATCTAGATAAATCACGAAATTCACTATTCATCCTAAAACTACTTGTATTTTTGACCTTATTCTTTCAAATTTTGGGAAAAATTTTCAACATGAAAATTGTAGATTTCGGTATAATATTTCCTACCATATAACTATCAATGAAAATGAACGTCGGTAGTAAATGTTTGAGCCAAAATACTAAATGTTACTTGTAACTCCAGAAAAACTAATTGTACCTCGAAACTGAAAAATATCAACCCTTAATCCCAGAATAATTTATATGAGTAATAAACATGTTAATAATGCCTAATTATGCCCTAAAATATGTCTCGTAAATATATGAGAAAATTCATGAGTAAGTCGTGACTGCCGGGGTGTTACATATAAACTGTGAAACATAATCATGAACTTGAAAACTCATGCTGGAGTGAGAAACATAAACATAATTTGAAAAATTGTCTATGTGTCTTTAAAAATTATATCTTGTAAAAATCGTAAACATGATCTGAAAATATATATGCAGCGATCGGGATTGGTACGTCTCCCTCGCGTACGCTAGCACATGTTCTAAAACATGAAAATTCACACCAATATCGTAACTTGGGGGCATGAAACCTACTTAGCATGACCTAACACCATGTAAGTAGGGGAAACTAAATACTGAACATGCTGGGCCTAAGGGGGTAATCAGTACCCCATGAGGCAACATGAGGGATACCGGGCTCGCTAAAGCTAATGTGACGATTCGATACTGGTTGTGTTTGAAAATATTTATCTCTAATTCTTATAAACCTTTTTTCTAAAAAACTTAACTGAAAACTATGGAAATCTTGAACTTGAAAATATATTTTTTGAAAACATGAGCTGGAAACATAACTGTTGACATAAATATGAAAACGTGACCATGAAAGTCAAAAATGTAAACTGACATCGTAAGCATGATTTGAAAACCATAAGCATGTCTTGAATTCTAAAGCATAACATGCAAATATAAAATGAAACTATAACTGTGCACATGAATCTACACTGAAGACCTAATAAAGTGACTTGAATATGTAAACATGACCTACAATTATAACATGAAACATAACCTGAAAGTGTAACATGAGCCGAAATTTAAATTCATGTTGCAAGAGTATAACATGATTGTTTGATTTAAACTACTCCACTAACACTGCTATTCAGACTCATGACGTGACATACTCAAAACATGACAAATGACTTGATTCTAACCTAATGTATGTTTCACAATAAAAAAATTATGCATCGTTAGACCAAACCACCCAAACCCATGACTATTACCATCCCAAACCCCCTACGGTGGCTTGGATCTAATCTAATAATACATGAATCATGTTATCAATCATCTACCTAAGCATGATTATTGACCTATAATTCGTAAGTTAGAAATCATTGGGTGAAGGCTAACTAAAAGGCAGACAAGAACTATAACCTGAAGATGTATCTAAATTTTAACATGAAAACACACTTGAATTGTAAACTGAAAACATAAAACAAATGCACGAGCTGAAGCCATGAACTTGAAACATATACTTAAAATGTAACCTAAATTAAATGAGATGATTATGACTTTAGAATGCATAATGTAAACTTTAAGCTTATATTTTACAACTTAATTCATAAGCTTGAAACATGTTCTTGAATCCTAAAGCATAAAACATATACGTAGATCATAAACTTAAACTCACATTGAATTCGTAAACGTAAAACTCTAATTAAATCACATACTTGAAAATGTTTATAAAACATAAACTCAACACCTATACTTAAAGATATGCTTAAAACATATACTTTAAACATAAACATAAACTATAAGCTAATTTTCTTAATGCATTTATAAGATGTAATAACCGTCAAACATCTATTTGATTATCCACCATGCATAATCTAATCATTCATGCGTTACCTAACTCTTATAATCATGATCAACTCCAACATGCTCGAATACATCACCAATATTACATGATAAATCACACAAGCTCATTATGTTATCAAAGCACATCATATCTTCTCTTTTATACTTCAAAATTTACAAAGTAAATTTTACACCAACTTTGAAAAGATATCTAACCTACTAACACATGATTATATGCATATCAGCATATCATGCATGAAGAATTAATTGTACTAGATATGTCATGACTAACCAGTGTATTACATTCTCCCCCCTTAAAATAGGATTCGTCCTCGAATCTCGACCTGTGTGTAAATCATGTAACTGACCTGACATGTTCTAACAGTCTCATACAATGCTATCATGACTATGATAACTTGTCACATCCAATGTTATCATGACTTTCACTTGCAAGTGATATTCCAACTATCACATGAAATGATTGCACTCTATATAAATGAGTTAGAGGACTTACTTGGAATTGACAGAGCCAAAAAGGTCATTACACCTAAACCACTGCTCTTATACCCAATTGTCATAACCTGGAAAATCCGGGCATGTGATCGGCAAGAGACGTCATAGCCATCACCCTGAACCACTGACATACACATACTGAACATGCTGACTAACTAACTTTTCTACATGCTTATATAGTTGTCATGCATACGTGATGAAAATATATATATATATATATATATATATATATACATTACATTTCCAAAGGAACTATTACACCCATTGAAAGATCTCTAGCTTTTGCTGATAAATTTCCTGATAAAATCATTGATAAGACCCAACTCCAAAGATTTCTAGGAAGTCTAAATTATGTTCTAGATTTTTGTCCTAATATCAATAGGATAGCAAAACCCTTACATGATAGGTTAAAGAAAGTTCCTGTCCCTTGGATTGAAGAACACACCAAAGCTGTCAGATTAATAAAAGATACCGTTAAAGAAATCCCCTGTTTATATTTAGCTAACCCTAGTTTACCTAAAGTTGTTGAAACTGATGCGTCTGACTTAGGGTATGGTGGTATTTTAAAGCAAGTTGAGAATAATAAAGAACAGATAGTACAATATGTTTCTGCCCATTGGAATGATTGTCAAAAAAATTATTCTACCATTAAAAAAGAAATTTTATCCACTGTTCTATGCATTTCAAAATTCCAAAGTGATTTGCTAAATCAAAAATTTCTACTAAGAATTGATTGTAAAGCTGCAAAACATGTTTTAGAAAAAGATGTTCATAACATTGCATCAAAACAGATTTTTGCACGATGGCAAGCAATTTTGAGTGTTTTTGATTTCGAAATTGAATTTATTAAAGGAGATAAAAATTCTGTTCCAGATTTTCTAACCAGAGAATTTCTTCAAAACAGATAATGCCACCCAAAAAGAAAGACACTGGCAAAGCCAAACTTAAAGAACCAGCTATCCAAAGCACCTACAAAGAATCTCAATCTCCTCCACCAATTCCAAAATTAGCCTCTGGCATTCCCATTAAATCTTGGGTTGACACGATCCAAGAGGACGAAGAATCTTCATCCAAAGCTATTACTTCTCAGGAACAGGTAAATGAATGGATTGAATCCATCTCTAAATCCCCTGAACTTATTCTTGCTCTACAAAGCTTTTCAAAAAACCAAGAAATCCAAAAGACATCTTCTAAAGAAGTTATTTTTCCAAAATCCCAAAAAGAAATCGTTTTAAGTGGGAATTCTTCTTCCCAATTTATTTCTCCAAAACCTTCTCAAAAGTCCGATTGGTTTAATAAAACCTATCAACAAAATATTTTTAGTGTTGAAAAAGGGTTTTATAATCCCGATCCATTTGTGACTCTTTCAAAGTTTTTTCCAAAGGGTTGGTTTTTCAAACCATGGGATTTATCAAAACCCCAATCCTTTTATCAAGACATTCTCGAATTCACAGAATCTGTGAAATTCAAGCATTTTTACCTTGCTGATACTCATTCTGAACCAGCCTATTCAACGGCTACTATCCTTAAAGTCCTATCTCCAAAGCAATGGGGAGAACCCCTTCATAACCCTAAATTCTTTCCCGCCAATTTTCAAAATCGTTTAAACCACTGCTTATCTTTCTCTTATTGGGATTACCAACAAGCATGGTTTAATACATTTCTTATCCAAAATCCAAAGAAAAGCCACTCATGGTTATTTTTCTTTAATTCAAAAATAACTATTGAAAGCCTTCCAAATTGGTTCCAACATTGGTGGAACTACTATGGACCAAGCACATATATCCTTACCCCAAATGCAAAAGCCTGTTTAAACCTCTTTAAAGCCCATTACATTCCTTCTGATCCAGAAAGAAGATTTCCCCCTTTTTTTCTGTTTCTGCACAAAATTTTTCTTACCATGGGTCTGGATGTGGAGTCTTCAATTCCACACTCACGAATCCCAATTAATTGTCCAAAGAACTTTCAAAGTTAAGTGGTGGTCTAAATTTGATGAAGAGTCCAAACTGTCCCAACATATGGTCCAGCAGTGGCTCTGTTCTAAAGGACATTTAAAATCAAATGTTGAGGAAATTAAAGCCCAAAATACTTTCCTCTCTCAGAAGTCTTCGGCCCAGTCTCTCTTGGCCGGTGCCAAATCTGAAGAAGAGTATTTTCAAATTATGCAACAGCTCCTTGCTTCTAGGCCTGCTTCATCTGCTGCCAGCTCATCAAGTAGTGGGGAGCCACAACCATTTATTTCCCTTGGAGATGATAACGAAGACGACTGTTTCGGTATTCTCTCCTCTTTAAAGCATTAAAAAAAAGTATTTGAGTAAAAAGAAAATTATTTTCTTTTCCCCTTCACTCACTATTCTCATCACGAGAAAAAAGCTGTGGGATTAGAAATTTTCAAAAAAATTTCACTACTTCAGAGAGCATCCAAAGCTCAAGACGGTAGGACCACGAGCATCTTATCTTATGACAAAGCCATGTGAAGCAAAAGCATCCAAAGCCTGAAGAAAGCAAAAGCATCTTAATTATCTTATGACAAAGCCATGTGAAGAAAGCAAAGCCATGTGAAGAAAGCAGAGCATCTTACAGAAGTCAGAAAAGCAGAGCATCTTACTATTTTTGATATCTTATGACAAAGCCATGTGAAGCAAAAGCATCCAAAACCATGTGAAGAAAGCAAAGCATCCTAAAGCACGTTACAAAAATCAGAAGAGCAGAGCATCTTACTGTTTTTGATAATTGTAATAATTCAAAGTCATTGTAATAATTGAGAAGTGGTTGGTTGATTGGGTATATAGTTCCCATTAACTCTCAGAGGAGGGCATCCGTGTTTTTTAGATCCATTTTCAAAGTTTTCTCTGGACTCCATCTTCTCTCAAAAGAAAACCTTTCTCTTAGTTTAGTTTTAGATATAGTTCTTTCTAAAGAAAATGTAAGCATTTATTTTACAATAGAATACAAAGCTGTTTATTTTTCCTGTAATTTATTTTGCAAAGCATGCTTGCAGATTGATACTTATATCAATTCTGCCATTTAAGACTGTTACTGATCCTCTGAGGCATAGAGACCAGATCTCTCCCCTCAGTTGTATTTTCTCTTCTCCCTCCTCCTTCAGAGCACCATTTCTGGGATCCAGATCTGGTACTGTGTTTGCAAACCCCGAGCCAATCTTATTAAAATCTGATAATTGTATGTTCTAAAGTTTATTGCTTTTATTGAGATCCTGTCTTGTATGGTATCAGACTAGGTGTGGTTGGATGTGATATATTGTAAAGATTTCATGTTTTCTTTCTTTTAAATTATCTTCTGTGTGTTTGTTGAATTTTTTACTGGTTGTAAGCCCCGTCAAGGATAGGATTCGCCTTAGGGCAGTAAACCCATACCTGTAGGCAAACTCATAGGTCCTAGTTAAAAGTTTAGTTACCCATGGAGTCCCTACTCTGTAGAACCTCCTCTTTGTCTAGCTCTTCTACTGAAAAGACTAGTATTTCAAAGAATATAGTAAACTCTGAAGAATTTATAATTGAAGATTTTGATAAAGCCATTGACTGCTGGAAATTGCCAAAGATTTCTAAAGACATGATTTATAAAACCAAAAAGCTTGATTTTTTAAAAACAGATTATATCATAAAGACTGAGGAACGTGATATTACTCTTACAAAACCTTTTGAGACAATTAAATTATTTTCTGAACATGCTTTAAAACATCTAAAAGATAAAAAATTTAATTATGTGCATGTTGGTTTAATCCAAGTCGGAATAAAGCCCCTCACTAAAGAAGGCTTAGATACCTCCATCTTAGCTGTTCTAAGAGATGGCAGATTCATCTCTTTTGATGATTCTTTACTCAGCAGTATTGAATCAAGTCTCTGTAAATGTCCTATTTCCTTTGACTGTTACCCAAACATCACAGTCTCATTGCAAGACAAAAATATCCTCAAAAGCATGATTCTTCAAATCAAAACCCATAATTACCATATGTTTGAAGGATCAATCCCTGTTGCCCTGATCTACAAGATCTCCTACAAAGCTATGCATTCTGCGTTTAATACGCAACATAAACTCCAATCAAAAAAGGATGAAACTCTTCTCTTGCAGACTGACCTTTCAAAATCTAACACTGTCATTCCTAGACCCATCCAATGGAAAGATATCAATCTTCCTGATGAATGGATTCTAGAAGGAGTGATTCCAAGACAACTTGAGCCAAATACAGAGTTACAAAATGTGACTCAGTATTCTGATGGGAAAGTCAGATTATCTTTCAGAATAAATACTTCATCTAGGTTCTGTGATTTAGAATCTGTTTCTAGTATTCCATCCTAAGCTCCCATTTTAGGCGTTTCTGAAGTTTCAAGTCTTGGCAAATCTTTAAACCTTCCTTATTGATAAAACTAACTAACTCACCATAGGTAAGTCTATCATAAGGGATATGGTTGTCATAGAGGGCTTTAATGGAATTTCTAACTTTTTCACCTAGAAGGGTAGGTAAACCAGCAAGGAATTTTTCTTTCCAAGTTATATTATTAGCATCATCTCTTAGAAAGAGTCGTGTAAAGAAGGTGGTTTTATAACTTTGGAAATCACTAAGCTTTCTACATCTTAAGTTATGTAGTAACTCAGCATTTTTATCACGTAGGTGAGAGGGGTCACCTATGAAATGGAGGGAAATAGTCAAAATTAAAGTTGCAACAGCATCTTGAATAGGACTGTTATATTCATCCAGAATGGGAACATTGTCTTCATCTGTTTGAATAGCATTCAGGATATCTAACTGTTGTTGTTTGGTGAGAAGATGATCCCACCATCCTTTGAAATCATTAATCTTTTGTTTTGGAATTTAACATCTAAAATCGTACAAAAATCTTGTCGATATAGGATGCCTAAGACATAGCTAATAGTCGTCTCTTATTATCCCGAATAATCTGGATCCCAAGTACATAACTTGACTTTCCCAAATCTTTCATTTGGAATTGATTAGCTATATATATTTTATGTCTAATAATACTTTTACATCATTCTCAATGAGTAAAATGTCATCGATGTATAAAACAAGAAAATTTACTTTTTTGTCAATGAAACTCTTTTATGCACAAGGTTCATCCACATTCTGCTCAAATGTAACACCCGGGTAACCCCGACGACTACTAAATTATGGATGACATAATACATGATGGAAATTATGTTCAACCATATAAGTGATTGAGGAATTACTTTTCGGGAATTCGATAAATTCTCGCAGTTCCGATACAGAATTCATTCCAAGATTAAATCTAGATAGCCCGTGGTATTTGGACCGAAACTTTTTCGTACAGACTCTGATTCTTATGAATTTTATATCATCGGAAATCTAAGACCGAGACCTACAACTTCCTTGTTGGATATTGTTCCAAATTCGAATCCGAAATAGGTCAAAAATGCAGTTAAGAAATTCGAATGAATAGTACCTGTGGACCCATCTAGAGAATTCTCAAAGTTTCTCAAGGTTTCTTCATTTTAAATCATTTACAATTAGCCCCTAGTATAAAAGGGGACATTATTCTAGCATCTCTAACTTTTGGGAGAAAGGAAGAAAACGTGAGAAAGAGAAAACGGAGAAGGAAGAAGGGAAAATAAAAGGGGAAAACCATTTTCCACCAAAATCAAAATGTAATCAAAAGCAACTCAATATACCACAAGCCTAAGAAGAAGAAAATGGAGCTTGGAGGCTCTAATGGAGAAGAATATTTATTCAAGGTAAGAAGAAACTTGACCCAAATTTTGAAGTGTTTATTTCTTTTGATAATTGATGCTCAATGGTTGTGTTGTGTTGTGATTGATGTAGTTTATATGATTATTGTGTTAAGAAGTAAATGCTTATAAGAATCTCTAATTAGGAAACCCCAAATAATGAGTTAAGTTGAGGTTGGTTAAAATTGGATATGGTGAAATGTGAGAAGGGTAGGTGAATGATGATTTGTATATTCGTGCTTGAGTTGCAAAGTTGCAGTGGTAAGTTTTGAGAATGCATTGGGGGATTAATGTTGGGTCCTGAAAAAAGGGGCCGACGTCGCGACGTGCACCCCTAGCATTGAGATACGTACAGGAAAATTGCTCCATGATTCAGTTATGGAATGTGAGCGTAGCGACGCCAAGAATTAACGTCATGACACAGAAAACTGAGGAAGCTCACTCTCGTCTCTGTTTGGTGGATGTCGTGACGCTCAGCACTTAGCGTCGCGATGTGTTTGGGAGTCGCAATGCCCAACCCTTGCGTCACGATACGGAGGCAGAGGATGCTCATTGGTTTATTAGCATGTGTGAGCATCACGAAACCTAAGGGACAGCATCACGTCGCGTGACCAGAAATTCCCAAGAATCAGTTTTAGTTCATTCCAGTTTTACCCTAGCATGTTAGAGGGCACCATAAGGGTCTCGTATCAGCTTGCATAAATACATTACATCATGATATAAGTAAGATTCGACTTGTAGTGATATCAAGTGCATGCATGGATAAACTTAGCCTAATTCCGAAATATATTCCTCAGCCCATTTTCCAATCAAGTTTACCAATTATAGATCATTGTAGGAACCGCAATCTCCAATGCCTAAGTAAAGTAATGTCAGCCAGATTTCAAATCTGTGAGTGGACCCTTTTTTTCTCAATCTGATATATTTAAATGTTTTTTATATGAGAATTACTTTTAAAGCACATATGGTGTTAGCCAAAGTTTGATTTCAATTGTTTTACAAATGATAATATTTTAGAAAGATTGATTTCAAAGTATGAGTTTTATGATTATCTAGGCATGGGGGAAAAACTCACCTTAGTATGTAACTTGACTCAGATATAGAATTGAAGGATATAGATATCGTGTGCACATGCAGTTCAGGACTAGGGAAGACAAATGCCCCTAGATCCCAGATTCATAGTCTGGAGGGTAGCATAGATCCGCACCCCCGGCTCCAGATTTTTGGCTTGGGGGACGGTGATACGTAACGCCCCAAGACCACCAAATTTTAGGGCTAGGGAGACTGCGATACGTAACGTCCCTAGACCCTAAATTCAGGGACATGATAGTGGAATGCATTGGGGGACAGCGATACGCCCCAATTTCATGGATTTACACACTTGGCTCCAGTTCAGTGGCTTGGGGGACGGCGATACATAACGCCCCAAGGCCAATAGTTCAGGCGTATGGAGCGACGACGATACGTAACGTCCCCATGCGTCAGATTTTCAGCAGATTTTCAGAAACATATTTTTAGAGATAGATTTTCAGAGACATGGTTTTTCAGAATAATGGTTTTAGAAAAAAAACTTTCACAAGAAACAGTTTTATAAGAATTCAGAGCTTTATAGGAAGAAAGTTTTTTGAAAGTTTCACAGAAATAGACTTGAAAGAGTTTTCAGACGAGACAGTTTTCTTGTTTCAATTTCAAATCAATGGATTTCATAAGTATTTCAGTTTTTCCGTTTTCAAACTATCCACTCAATAGGTCGTTCAAACGATCTAACCCCCACTCCCAATATTTTATTTTGCAGGTTTACCCATAGGACGAGCTCAAATGATGGATATTATGGCAGTCACTAGGATATTGAGTCCATCGGGTTGTGTACAGGAGTCCATAGTAGTCAGAGTCAAAGTAAAGTTGCATGCATATACTAGTATTGTATAAGTCTTTTTGACGTATTAGATATGTTCAAGAACAGAGTTATATAGATGAGTAATAATGAGTACACAATTATGAGTTTAAGTTTCATTTCACGTTATTGAATCGGGCAAAGGTCTCCATGTATGAGTCTATATTTGATAGAAATTATTAGTGATGTATACAGTCGATGAGCCAGAGGCTCAAGGGGATAGCAAGGTCTATTCATTTTCGGTAGTATCTCCTGGAGATGGATGTTACAAAGATAGTATTAGAGCATGGTCTAGTGAGTCAGTGACTACAGTGGGTAGAGTGTTGGGGTTTTGTATATGTAGTATTTCTGGGGTAAGTATACGAGGCACGACCTCTCCAGTATCCAATCCTCGAGTACGTTCTCAAGTCCTATAGAAAGATTAGTAATCATTCCTAAAACTATCTAAATTTTCTTCCTAATAAAGTCATTGTAATCTATGTTCTAGCCGAGAATCCTTATGTAGTCATCTTCGTTTAATAACATGAATTTAAGACAAGTTATAAGAATATATAGTAAGGTTCTGAGAATATTCATGTAAAGGAGTGGGAAGAGAAAGCTATAAGAAAAGTAAGGAATAATACATTGATGTTCAAGTAACTAGACACAATAAGAGGTAGAGATACATAAATTAATGGTAAAGAAAACACTAGAACTTAAAGTAGTAAAGAGAATACAGTAAGCCCGAGCAAGAGAAAAATGATGAGTAGATCTAAGTAAGGTTTCTTCCCTCCAAGTAATATTTCGTTCCTCCTTATAAAATTCTTTCAAGCTGATCCAATAACCCTAGAGTACCTCGCACAGATAGTAAGTTCCCCAAATAATAAAGGATAGTCAGGAAGATAAAAGAAGTAATAAATCAAGATTTGACAAGAGTTTTCAATAGACACAAGATGCCACAAATGATGTAAAAGTTCTAGTTATCCAAACTCAAGCTCCTACAAATGAATGACGTAAGAAAAATGATTATCTACTATAACCAAAGAATGCGATATAGATAAGACCCTAAGCTACCCAGATCTCGACTCTCTCCTATAATACCGGCTAAGGAAGTTGTCCTAACAGAGTCTATCTCAAAACTACCCAACATGAGTAATAAATTTTACCAGGACATAGGATACAAAACAAAGACAATGATATCCAACGAGATGTAAACGTATATTCCAGCCTTTACTAGTATAGGCAAAGATAACCATACGAAAGCCTGGTACTCGTAGTGTTATATTTGGAGAAAGAGGTAGTGAATTTTGAAGGATGGTTCACTCGGACAGAGACCAATGAGGCTTCTAGGACCAGACAAGTAAGAACCCGATCCAAGCCAAGATGAGCAAGTTCGTAGTACTAGTGAGAACCCATAGATCATACCAATTCCAGTAAAAACTCGTGTAAGTTTAAAATAACAGACCCAGAAGATTAGAGACACGCAAGATTTAATAAAAAGTACCAGTGTGCACAGTAAGATTAGATGGAAAAGCTGTAGCCTATAGTAATAGCAGAGAACAGACATATAGGAAGTAGCCCAGAAGAATGAACCACCAGTAGCCTCAGTAACATGAATTAAAGCCAAGAGATGGGATATGGAAACAATAAAAAGGATATAGAAAGTGACAAGAGAGTTCAGTATGTATAGTAACATAGATAAAGTATCTCGAAGTCAGTGACATAGATAGAGGCCTCAGAACAGCTTTCTAGGGAATTCATGCAGCCACCCCTAAAGTTAGGACCTAGTAAGGATGTGAACAAGTAAACGAGGACACTTATGAGACAGTCAAATCATGAACGAGCAAGATGGTAGAACTAAATGATTCAATACAATTTAGATACGAGTTATAAGGTAGTAATATTTTGTAAGAAATGAAGAAGTTTGAATATACAGTAAGTTTAGTCAACTCTAGAAGTTATAATATGTCCTATCGAAGAACTAAAAGCTTTTCAAGAAATAAAGGCTTAAAGGATTTAGAAACTAGAGTAAGCAATGCGTATATAACAGCTCTCAGAAGTAAGATGGTAGAACCAAATGATTCAATAGAATTTAGATACGAGTTATAAGGTAGTAATATTTTGTAAGAAATGAAGAAGTTTGAATATACAGTAAGTTTAGTCAACTCTAGAAGTTATAATATGTCCTATCGAAGAACTAAAAGCTTTTCAAGAAATAAAGGCTTAAAGGATTAAGAAACTAGAGTAAGCAATGCGTATAACAACTCTCAGAAGTAAGATATATGATTTATATAGAGTTGCACTATACTAGAGAGGAAGGGTTAGTAAGAGAGCAACATTCAAACCAAAAGTATTAGTGTTGACATCCTAACCTGTTGAGGAATATTGAGCTTCCATAGTAGTAACGAATTAATAGGTTTAAGAAACTGAG
Source organism: Zanthoxylum bungeanum (assembly GCA_019454045.1). Classification (NCBI taxonomy): domain Eukaryota; kingdom Viridiplantae; phylum Streptophyta; class Magnoliopsida; order Sapindales; family Rutaceae; genus Zanthoxylum; species Zanthoxylum bungeanum. The sequence continues at coordinate 5,129 of SKCR01041677.1, read as the reverse complement.
ATAAGCATGAAATTTAAGTAACATGTTAAATTTCAAAATAAAAAATAACAAAAAGAGCATGGTAGGATTTTGAGAGAACATGAGCTCTAAAGAGATTCTCAGTAAATGACAGTATAACCAATAGTCGGAAATAAATCAGAGTAAAGTTGAAGGAGGTGATTCAGATAGTACCTAGCAGAAGTACCTTAGTGTGGGAGCCAGCACCAGATATGTAAACACGGGAGTCCAAGGTTATAGATGAGGGTAGCTAGTGAGATCACCACGATCGAAAACTCTTCAGGACCAATCCCCACCCTCCCAACCCTCGTTAGACAACAGCAGCAAAGATGGACCTCGATGTTCACCTCAAGATACTTCCAGAAACAAGTGAATGCATAGTGGAATGAGACCAAAATATGAAACCTTCAAATTTAGTACAAAAGCATAATAGAAGAGGAAAATAACCCTAAGTAAAAGATTTCGAAAAGAAGTTACCTAGATGAAAGGATGGAGAGAGAAAGTATTGGTCAATCAATGACGGGAATACAAAAGAACCAATGTTAGACATGACTAGAGACATGCAAAAGATGATATCCTTCAGATAAGGAGACAGATACATATACCACATAAGTTCCAAGTATAGAATAGAGAAGGAAAGAAGACGTAAAGGACAACAAGTAAAATATTTGGAGGTGGAACTGTCAGGAAATAACGACAGTAGGAAAGAATACTAGATAGATAACGACAGAAGTACATAACAATAAGATTTCCAGGTAATGGATTAAGACTAAATGCAATTAAATGAAACTGAGAGGAAGGTAATGAGTATAACCCAAGTCTCTCACAAAGTAAACCTATTTATTAAGAAGGTATAGTACAACCTGAAACAAGTTTATTGGAAGTGTGATACAGAAGAACTAAGTAGACCGAGTATGGACATGGCTAATGATAGAATCACCATTGTCGACACCAAAAGTAAGGACACGTAATTTACTTTCAAGCAGTGACTTTTCGGTATATATTATAATAATTTATTTCGTTAAGTTTTTGCCAACCTAGCAAGTTCGTTAGAGATATGTCCAGAAGTAATATCTTGGAATTAAGAGGTATTGGAAAACTATGATGGTAAATTTAAGGCATATATAGTGGACAACCATAAATTATGAGGACCTATACCCAAGAGATAAATAGAGATGCAAGGATATGAAGGTCGAAAATGATATTAGTTGGCACTCAGCAAAGAGGAAGAAAGAGTTAAATTGATAAATTAAGAGGAATAATGCTAGGACCAGATTGAGCAATCAAGTATGATCATTGATAATGGCGACAAGAGTTACTCTTCTATATGTTTATCTTAGAGTTAAGGCAGAAGCCATGGGATACACTAGTAATTCTGGAGACTCGATAATGCCAACTAAGAAAAACCCGAAGACATAGTTAATAAGGTCAAATAAGTTGTTGAGTCCACTATGAATAAATGAGGTATGACTTTGGAATGTCCGTATGAAAAGTCCTAAGAAGTATTAAATTAGAAATGATAACTCGCACAGATAATCGAGTTAGAGAATGTTGAGTATAACTAGAGGGTTAAAAATGAGATTTATGTGATGCATGACAATGGTCATAACATGACGGTTGTGTAGAGTGTTTAGCAGAAATTTCATGGATTATTAAATGAGGTATTACCTCATGGCCAAGAACTTTAGTGCGGTATGTGCTAGCATGGCAAATGGTATTATATAATAAAGTAGATGTTAAAGTAAGATGAGGAGTACGTATGTTTGCTACATAAGTGATAAATGAACAACTTGACAAAGATCTTAGTTGTTAACTCAAACTGGACCCAGATAATACAAAAAGTTTTTAGCGGAGTATAAGATCACACATATAGATTAAAGTACATCCCCAGTTATGACTTTCAATTCATGGCAAATGAAGTCTGCCAGGATAGTCGCATTGCACTATAATACAATGACATCTTATGGGAGACCATCGTGAAGTAATACGGTATAACTGATAAGGAAAAGTTTTCTATAAATATACGATCAGTTGGAATTCAGTGGCCTGGAAGATAGAGTGTGAAATGGGTAACTTGTAGTAAGATATTCAGTATCAATAATCCCAATACAATTTCACGATTCCAATTCTTAAAAGGATTCGAGGACGAATCTTATTTAAGAGGGGAGAATTTGTAACACCCCGGTAACCCCGATGACTGCTAAATTATGGATGGCATAATACATAATGAAAAATCATGTTCAAGCATATATGTGTTTGGGGAATTACTTTTTGGGCATTCGATAAATTCTCGCAGTTCCGATGCATAATTCATTCCAAGATTAAATCCGGAAAAATCCGTGATATTTGGACCGTAACTTTTTCATACGGACTCCAATTTTTATGAATTTTATATTTTATGCAAAACTAAGACCGAGATCTACAACTTCTGTGTTGGACATTTTTCCAAATTCGAACCAGAAAAATGTCAAAAATATAGTTCAAAAATTCGGATGAATAGTACCCATGGACTCATCTAGAGTATTCTCAAAGTTTCTCAAGGTTTCTTCATTTTAAATCAATTGCAATTAGCCCCTAGTATAAAAGGGAACATTATTCTAGCATCCCTAACTTTTGGGAGAAAGGACGAAAACATGAGAAAGAGAAAATGGAGAGAGAATAAGGGAAAGGAAGAGTGGAAAACCATTTTCCACCAAAATCCTGAAAATAGGCTGGCGTTGTGACGTGCACCCCCGGCATCGCGACATGTACTGGAAAATTATTCTCTGATTCGATTATGGAATGTGAACATCGCGACGCGTAAGGATTAGCGTTGTGACGCGAAAAATAGATGAAGCTCAATGTCTCGTCTTTGTTTGGTGGACGTCGCGACGCTCAGCACTTAGTGTCGCGGCGTGTTTGGGAGTCATGACGTCCAACCTTTGCGTCGGGATGCAGAGGCGGATGATGCTCACTGGTTCATTAGCATGTGTGAGCGTCACGACACGTGACCAGAAATTCCCCAGAATCAATTTTAGTTCATTCCAGTTTCACTCTAGCATGTTAGAGGCTACCCTAAGGGTCTCGCATCCAGCTCGCATACATACATTACATCATGATATAAGTATGATACGCCTTGAAGTGATAGCAAGTTCTTGAATGGATAAACTTAGCCTAATTCTGAAATATATTCCTCATCCCATTTTCTAATCAAGTTTACCAATTATAGATCATTGCAGGAACCGCAATCTCCTACACCGAAGTAAAGTAATGTCAGACAGATTTCAAATCTGTGAGTGGACCCTTTTCTCAAACTGATCTTATTTAAATGTTTTTTATGTGAGACTTACTTTTAAAGCACATAGGGCATTAGCCGAAGTTTGATTTCAATTGTTTTACAAATGATAATGTTTTAGAATGATTGATTTCAAAGTACGAGTTTTATGATTTTCGAGGCATGGGGGAAAACTCACCTTTGTATGTAACTTGACTCAGATATGGAATTGACGGATACAGATATCAGGTTCACATGCAGTTCATGACTAGGGATGGCAGATGCCCCGAGATCCCAGATTCAGAGTCTGGAAGGTAGCAAAGATCCGCACCCCCGGCTCCAGATTTGTGGCTTAGAGGATGGCGATAAATAACTTCCCAAGACTACTAGATTTTAGGTCTAGGGGATGGTAATATGTAACGCCCCTAGACCCTATATTCAGGGATATGATAGTGGCATGAATTAGGGGACGACAATACGTAACGTCCCAATATCATGGATTTGCACACCTGTCTCCAGTTCAGTGGCTTGGGGGACGATGATACGTAATGCCCTAAAATTGCTAGTTTAGGCGTATGTGGGGACGACGATACGTAATGCCCCCATGCATCAGGTTTTCAACAGATTTTCAGAAACATGTTTTTAGAGAAAGATTTTCAGAGACATGGTTTTTCAGAATACTGGTTTTTGAAAAAAACTTTCACAAGAAATCGTTTTATAAGAAATTCAGAGCTTTACAGGAAGAAATTTTTTTGAAAGTTTCACAGAAAGAGACTTGAAAGAGTTTTCAGAGGAGACGTTTTCTTTTTTTAGTTTCAAATCAATGGATTTCATAAGTATTTCAGTTTTTCCATTTCAAAACTGTCCACTCAATAGGTCATTCAAATGATCTAAACCCCCCACTCCCAGTATTTTATTTTACAGGTTTACCCAGAGGACGAGCTCAGAGGATGGATATTATGGAAGTCACTAGGGTGTTGAGTCCATCAAATTGTGTACATGAGTCCAGAGTAGTCAGAGTCAAAGTAAAGTTGCATGAATATACTAGTATTGTATAAGTCTTTGTGGTGTATTAAATATGTTCAAGAACAAAGTTATATAGAGGAGTAATAATGAGTATACAGTTATGAGTTTAAGTTTCATTTCACGTTATTGAATCGGGCAAAGGTCTCTATGTATGAGTCTATATTTGAAAGAAATTAGTAGTGATGTATACATTCGATGAGTCAAAGGCTCAAGAGGATAGTACGACCTATTCCCTGCCGGTAGCAACTCCTAGAGAGGGATGTTACATCAAAGTTATAAGGCTTGATCGTCGTATCAAATCTTATGTTCCAAGATCGAGATGTATGCTTTAGTCAATAAATGGACCTTCGTAGCTTGCAAACTTTTACTATTGACCTTTGGTAATGAATCCCTCTGGTTGTACCATATGGATACACTCATCAAGATTGCCATCCAAGAATGTTGTCTTGACATCCATTTGTCATATCTTATAGTCATAATATGTGGAAATGGATATAAGAGTGTGAATAAATTTGAGCATGTCTATTGGCGAGAAAATCTCCTCATATTCGATTTTCTCTTTTTGGGAATAACCCTTGGCCACTAACCTAGCTTTGAAAGTCTGTACATTCCTATCTACTCATCTCTTCCTCGTGTAGATCCACTTACAACCTATATGTTTTACCTCATTAAGTTGGTCTATAAGCTCCCAGATTGAGTTGGAGTACATAGACTCTATCTCGCGATTCATGAATTTGAGTCATTCATTTTTATCAGGATCATTCATTGCATTATAATAGCTCAATGGATCATCAACACCATAACAGAAGGTGAGAACGTTTGCTTCTCCAATCCCTAGATAGCGATCAAATTA